>JAVTVY010021367.1:0-77532 GCA_036873755.1 Hanleya hanleyi | reverse complement strand
TTTTTCATGAAAAGGTTCAATAGTTCCGTTTTCACCACAATGATCAGCGCGTATTAGGGAACGGTACTACTGTCCAGTTACGCAACAAGACTTGCTTGAACTCCTCATCGTTTTTCCGTCCCTGGTGTACATAGATGTAGGTAGTAATCTCTTCACGTGGAATGGTAGGAGGGCAGGCAGATTCCAATGCCACGGCAATTTGCTCCTCGGTCACAACCTGTAATGCTTCAGTGATCAGCGCGTGTGAGGGTACACTAATATCCATACACGTATGCATTATTATGGGACTGTTGTTGAAACACCCTGCACAGGCTTCCAGACGCAGTTGTCGAACGCGAGGTCTCACCAAAGCCATAACTGTGTCAATGTACTTCAGATAAATAGTGTGAGACACCTGGTAATCCAAAGCTTGACGAATTGCAGCTGTCACACTCTGCAACTTGCGCCACACCGGTATTTTCAAAGTGACACCCTGAGGACAAGGAGCAAGCTGTTGTGTATCGGCCGTCATTTTCCATTTACGGATATGCAGCAGCAGGTCGTCGTTGAAATAACCAACACTCACATAGATGTCTTCACCTAGAGAAAATTTCACTTCGTTACCCGCCTGTTCGCCAATCACCGCGTCCACAGCATAATAAACGGTCTCCAGTCTTTGCCAGCACTGCGAAGACAGGGCAATACGCCTAGGGCCTCTGTCCATATAGGCCAGTACATTAAAATGTACTTGTGCGTCTTTCACACTGACAGTCAAATTAGCTGAAAGCTGCCATATATCCGTGTGGGCCGACTCATAGGCCTGCTGGATTATGTTATTAATGGACTGCACAGACATAGGAAGTTGCACCATGGGGTCTTCTTCTTTTTCTTGTTTCCCTGGCTCTTCTTCATTTTGCTCATCCATGGCCTCAGGCACTGGCTGGAGAACGGGTTCAGGTATTTCTAAAGGGATTTGTCGGGACCCTCGCTTGGCACGTGCACCGCGTTTGGCTGGTACACCACACTCTGGGTGCATGTCCGTACGTTTGGTAGCTGTACGCTGTTCGGTAGTATCCATAACTAAGATACCCTCTTCTACTACAACGGAAATTTCAAGTAGATCAGCCAATTCTACATTTTCCGTCTTCTTCAGTGCATGCACGAACGCTAGAAATGCATAGGGACCACGACGCACTAGAGCATCGAGCAGAGCTCCGTTTTGTCGTGAAGGAGTGTTCTCCGCCATGATATCTTCCACACCCTGTTTCAGCAGTATTTTATCAACCATAAGCACATCACATATTGCCCCCGCATGCCGCATCTCATCAACCAGGCGAACACGGTTCTTCTGAAGGATGACTCTGTCGGCTGAATTCATCTTGACTATGGGCTCAGGCTGGTGAAGAAATGCTACCGTGTAAAAGTCTGGTGAATTTGCACTGGTAAAATGGAAAAAAGTACACGCAGGATCCACAACTCATACAAAGTAGGCAAGCAGAATGACTGGCTGGCTGGACAGGCAGGCAGACAGGCAGGCAGGCAGGCAGGCAAATCAGGTCAGTGGTGAAAAAACTTCCCAAAGTAATACAATGATTATAACCCATTCACTAAAAATCACCTACTTTTATATGTTTTTCACCCCATTCCCGAACATTCACGAACCCACTCCGACATCTTGCTTTACAACAGGGCCCACAACCACCATTTTCCTTTACAACAGGGACGACAACCACCATCTTGCTTTACAACAGCACCGACAACCGACATCTTGCTTTCCACCATGACCAAACAGGCCCGAACACACCCGAACACACACGAACAGCTCCGAACCACACCGAACACACCCGAACAGCACCGAACCAAACCGCCATCTTGCTTTACAACAGGGACGACACCCACCCTCTTGCTTTACAACAGGGACCACACCTCAACCAATCAAATTCAACCTCACACTTACAATTCAACCAATCAAAAGACTCGTTACAAAACCAACCAGTTGTGACGTCATAGTTACATCCGGGTGAAATGTTGTTTTAGTTGCCCTATAACTACTACTCACGAGGCTATCAAATCCTTGACTGTTAACAATGTAAATATATCATGTGACGATGTTGTAAAGCTTCTGGGTGTCAATATTGATTTTATGCTGAAATTTGACATACACATATCTGAGATATGTGAGAAAACATCGAGACAGCTAAATATTCTCAAGAAACTCAGCAAAATACTAAATGTAGAAACAAAATTAGCCATATATCATTCTTTTATTTTGTCTAATTTTAATTATTGCCCACTAACCTGGCACTTCTGTAATAAGTCCAGCTCCTGCAAACTCGAGAAAATCCAAGAGAGAGCCCTTCGATTTGTTTTTAACAATTATGAATGTTCATATAAAGATCTACTTCTTAGAGCCAAGGTACAATCGTTACATATTGGCAGACTCCGCGCCCTGGCGTCTGAGGTTTTTAAAATCGTAAATGGAACAGCACCCAAGTTTTTAGATGATCTTATCAAAGTTAAGAAATCTGATTATAGTTTTAGATATACAAATATGTTAGAGGTTCCAAAAATTCGGACGGAGTCCTTTGGCAGGAGGAGTTTCCGTTTCGCTGCCGTACATGTGTGGAACAGCCTTCCCAATCATATGAGGAGTGTAACTTCTTACGGTGAGTTTCGAGGGCTTCTTCGCACATGGAGCGGCGACAGCTACGGCTGCTCGTCCTGCCGATAAATTTATATGATTTGTATTAGGTTTTATCTTTGAAGTTATTTTATAGTCTGGTATATGTCTAGTTTTATTTTCGTATATGTCTAAACGTGTTATCATGTTTTACTCTCTTGTTTCTGTTTCATATTTAAATTATATGTAATATCCCTTTAAATGTCTGTTTTAAATGCCTGTCGGAAGAATAGCTTCATAGCTAATGTTATTTATTTCCCATGTAATCCGACGTTAAATAAAAATTCTTGTATCTTGTATCTTGTATCATGTAAGCGGCCTGTCTGTGTCTTGTGTGTTGTCCTCAGTGTTTTATAGGGTGGATGGAGGGTGTCTGTTTCCATGTTGCTTCAAAGATTTCTTCTTTGAAGTAGCAGGAACGCAACTTAGCTGGGTGGTGCTTATTTGGTTCGTCACGATATGACTGAAATGTTGAAAGCGACGTTAAATCCTATTCACTCACCCCTGAAACACATTTTTCTCATGGCAGCCACAATACAAAATAACTGGAATGGAAATCATTTGATTAATATCTGAATAATTGATTATCCTTGAACCTAGGGAGATAAAACTTACCACATTACATTTCTGAGTGTGGCTCTACACGACAATGTAAAAATATTCAAGATGGTCACTCTGGTGATGTCATCGTGACGTCATTTTCCAGGAAAAAGCTGGAAAATTTTAATGTATGCAGTTTTTCTACACATTAACTGTGGAATAAATTATAAAATAATGTGCTATAAAATACTCTTTGGCATATTTAAAAGTATTTATTCAAGATGGCGACCATGAGATCTTGACACAAATGGTATCTTGGCCACTTTTTCTTCTGGATCTTATTCCTTTTGGCGAAGAAATGACCAACATATATTCTATTTCATATCACAAAATTATTTTCCAATTTATTGCAGGGTTTATGCGGAGAAAATTGCTTAAATAAAAAAAAAAAAACAAAAAAAACCCCGAAAACTGTCAAAAAATTCAACTAATGAATGCATTTCCTAAAAGTGACATCACCAGAGCTGCCATCTTGAATATTTCTACATTTACAAGTAAAATTTGACTCAGAGATATAGTGTGGCAAGTTGTTCAACGAAAATATTTTGGGTATTGATGAAATTATTCACACAACTAGAATACCACTTATTTTGAGCTGAGGTTGCCAAAGTAAAAAGCGTTTTATCAAAATGCTCAAGGATGCCAGCTGGGCACCCTTCTTTTTCTATATATGGTATGTAGATATGAAAACAGTCAACCGCATTGTGGGATCTCTACTACAAACTTTAACAAAAAAAATCACCATTTGGCTGCCGGACTATGAGGCAAATTGCCAGTTCAAAGCAATTTTTAGCCCCAACTGAGAAAGAGTCAACGGTGGCAAGCTCACAAGTGTTGTGCAGGTCGGGGGAAAGTGCCTCTCCAATTTTGGAGGTAAAAAAGGTCGTTTTTCTTGAATAACTCAGAAAATATCAACAAAATAGCATTTTTTTCTAAATGGCGCATAAAATGATATATAGTTACATATTTCAACACATTTTGCCATTGATAGGATTTATAGTTAACTTGTTCGAACGTGTTGAAATGACAATTTGAAAAAAACCCAGACCGCTTTCTATCTCCTGAAGTAGATAGGCAACAATTTCTTCAAAGCACGTAAACCAATGTGAAAATATATCAATGTATGCGTCATTTAGAAAAAAATACTATTTTGTTGATATTTTCTGAGTTATTCAAGAAAAACGACCTTTTTTACCTCCAAAATTGGAGAGGCACAGGCACTTTTCCCCGACCTGTTGTGTAAGCTGTGGGCGCTGGGAATGCTGCAGTGGAAAGAAGTGAATAGACAAGTCATACTTCTAGTTTGATAGACTTTTGATCAAACGTAATCTCTGAAATCAGAATGAAAACACGTGAACAGGCCTACATATATTTTCAGATATCGAGTTCATTTGATAAAAAAATATTCGAAAATATTTTGCATACTAGCTATAGCTTTGGTTGTTAATATCCCACTTGTTAAACGCCTAAGTTGAACAAGGCTATGAAACATTAATTTACCTGCGACTTCTTTATAGTCGACCTTCAGGGACTCAATCAGAGCTGATATGGTTGCCTTGCTAGCTTTAATATCTGACCACTTCCGAAGGACCTGGTGACATTGCTCTTTCAACCCATTATAATCGATCGCAATGGCGTCGATTTCATGGTCAGGGACATCCAAGTATCTTCCCAATATCCTCCAGTCCTTTGCAGCATTACTACTCTCTATGACGCTATAGTCTGTATCGTTGGCCTTTCTGTCACAGTTCGGCCCGTCCTCTACTTCATAATTAGATGCTGTGAAAGCACATGCAAGTAATATATTGTTTTAGACTCATACGTGGGATCGTCGATAAATACTACAAACTATGAGCTTCTCCAAATACACGCAATTCAAAGCACGAGCTTTCGATCTTTTTGTGAAGTGAACAGAAAATAATCTGAAAGTAATAATAAACAATTCCATTGAATAATATAGGCATCTGACATTACAATATTATAATATACGTTTGAACGCAGTTCTGTCCACAAGTTCCGGCCGGAATTCTAAGAACAGACCTGTTCCGGCCGGAATTCTAAGAACAGACCGGAATTCTAAGAACAGACCTGTTCCGGCCGGAATTCTAAGAACAGACCTGTTCCGGCCGGAATTCTAAGGACAGACCTGCTTGCACGATAAGCGTGTTGGCCGAAGAAGATGGGGTTTATGCAGGCACCTGAGGGCCTAGACAGGATGTTTAAAGATTCTAAGTAAAAGCCCGCACTTCAAACTTGTTGTGGGCGATAGGCCTAATAAGAAATTATCCAGATTATCCTGCAATAAGCGACAATTTGCGGTGTTGTAAATTGCACTACAGGGCTCCTTCCTCATCCAGGGCTGAGAATATTAAGAAAAAGGGATTTTTTACCAGGCATTAGAAGCTCAGATGTGACCCGAAGATTAAGGGGAAAAAATGTAATGCGTAGCGTCAAATGTGAATGTACCTTTTCATTCCACATAGAAACGTAACTTCATGATCGTATGTAAATTTTAGGTACCGTCTGTAATCTGTTCATTTGAGCTTGTCGTCTGCCATTTTCTTACACTTCGCCATCCATAAGATAGCTTGCGAATCCGAATCGTGTGTCGCCATTATTGCGGAACGATATCCGATACTTCACCGTATGCTGTTAGGTCTTTATCCGGCGGAGAACGTACTCGAGAAATCTGATAAATTACAGGCTTTTCATACTACTACTGTAACATATATTGTCTAAGGTCACAAAAGATACAGATATGAATAACTTCCGTTTCATCTAATGTGTTGTAGATCTGTAAATTTGAACATGTAGGCCAGCACATGACTAGAGGAACCCACACAAGGAACATTAAAATGAAAAGGCATTCACTCTAGCTTACATTTGCCTATTATATAGCAACGACAAAATGACTTCTAACAAAATATATATGATACAACAAGGCATAACCAGGAACGAACAAAAGAAGAATACTTCATTTCAGTTTATACATTAATATATATTTGCCCATTTCTGGGAAATGCCTGTATACCACGTATGTGGGGCATGTTTCGTCTGCATTCAGTAAATTCCGTTTAACAGGGTTAAACTATGAGCCGTACCAGTAGATACATAGGATATCAGGCTTGGCTAGGTAACCACGTTGTTAGTATGAAGGAGATCCCAATTGACAGCGATCGCCAGTATTATATTCTTTCAAATCACTTCATTAATCGTTCAATTATTTCCAGGGAGAAGAGGCCAGAGAATTTTTTGGGGGTAGTGAAAGACGGAACCTTTTGCGGCGTAAATTATATATGGACCTAGGTCGCCTAATACATGTACTCCAACGATATATGTATCTAGACGTTAAATCATATTCACTCACTCACTTTATCTATAGCATGTACATGTATATATAGTATAGACAATACTATTATCTATAGATATAGGATTACAAGCAAGATAGTCCTGGAAACCAGATGGACTGCAAACACACTTTGAAGGAATAACACCAATGAAAAGAAACAAGTTGGTACATGTACTAGAATTCTGTCCTACTTGATTTGACTCACTAATATCGCAAATACTGTCAAAGAAGTGTGATACTACTGTGATGACATCTACATAGTCAGAGTCAGGTCCGACATTCAATATTCAGCCGTCGTCCATAAACAAATTTCTGTGTCAGTAATCGAAATACTTATTTCATATGACAATTAACGCCAATTCCAAATGTGTATGAAATAAAAATAATAAAAACACTAGATGGTTTTCTACAATAGAATGGCGGTCAACAGTTTTCAATGATGCCATCAAGACATGCTGTTCTTGATATAAAATCCTATTAACCGAGCGTTATTCTCTATCTAAATGAATTTTCAAGTCGTTTTCCAAAATATGTATCCCAGTCACGCGTTGATTGTGACTTCATTCCAACATCATGGTGATGTAAAACACATGATATTCGTATGTTGCCGTCAGTGTACGATATTTATCACAGAACTTGAGAAACTTTGAATGGAGGCGTTGGTGGTATAGTCCTGTTTGACAAGTTTCTGCAATAATATTCTATGGCGTTGATTAAAATTGACACAGTTCACACATGATCTTGCAAATGCTACTAGGTGAGATATGCATACACCAATTGTTGTTTGGCCATTCCAGGTAAAGTATTAAACTTTAAAAAAATTATAGAGTACATCTTATATGCATGGTACGCAGGCCAAAACATATGAAATGGTCTGCGAATTGGTTGCTTTCAAAGGATGTGTGAGGACAATACGGGAATACCTCCCTTTATACTTGTGTGAGGTGGTAATCAGGGTGAATTTGTTTTCAATCCAAAACATGCCTAATCAGATTTTTCTAGAAGTTTACATACTGAAATATCAGCATCGAAAGAACTGAGATGCTCCTTTGTATAAAATGGAGATATGATTGATCAAAATGTGCCCCTCGGCCTGATTTGGTCTTTTTGAGGCATTTACAGTGAGGATTTTCTCTTATATCAAAAATATGACACCTCAAACCAAAGTAATTTTTTAACACAATATATTAGGAATTTTGTTTATTGGAAAGAACCACGAATGGTTTTGGTTTGAGGTGTCATATTTTTACTACAGAAGAAAACCCTTCATGAAAATTCCCCAAAATACCAAAATAAGACCGCATTTTGATCAACCATATGTCCATTTTTAGGCAACTGAACATTTCAGTTTTTCCGAAGGGGATATTTCAGTACGTAAACTTCATAAGAAAAATCTTATATGGTAGGTTTTGGAATGAAAAAAAAATCGGCTTTATTACCATCACACACAAGGGAGTTTTTCGTAAGTAAACGTCACATATCCTTTTCAGCTAACTACTTGCAAGAGACATGTACATCGTATCTGCAAACGTCAATTAAGATTGTTCTCCAAGTTTGAAGACGAAGGATTCATTCTTTCTCAAGTTATTGATGAAACAAAAACGTAAAACCGTAGTGCATCGCCTTGTTATTAAACACTGATTAAACATGACATCTCAACTGAATTATACCTGTCAATTTCATGCATGATACAATGTATGCACAAAAGTATATTCTCAACGGATCAATTGATTATTGTGGAATGAAATAGATCTCGAGTGAAACATGCCACCCCATGCTACCATCACTACACTAACTCTCGTTAGACTGCATCATTTCTTGTAGGCTTAATCAAACTATAGCAAAAAATATAGAAGAGAAAGTTAATATTGTTTCTTTGGGTCAAGGAGAAACAAAAGTTGTAGACTAAATTTAATACTGAATGGAGGCACATGGACCAGCACAGAACACACTTATCAAAGCGTGTTTGAAAGTTTAGGTCCCACTGGTCGTTTTCTGATAATAATTCCATTCGCGACCGCTCGGGCTTTTCCGTCGAAGGATTTTACGACTCTCGGCTGTAAACCGTGATCCGCCGCACATGAGGCACACCACATGCTACAGGATGTGTTTCCGCTCACTTAGTCCTCGCTGTATTTCTCCCTTATGAGGAGATAAGATAAAACTCCAAATGTAGTGGATATTCCCGTGATTATACTCCCGCACGATCTCTTTTAATTTGAGGTCTTTCTCCTGGTTTTGCGTCTAAAGCTGATCTCCATCGTAACGGAAGTCATACAACGGACATTTTGGCGTGATACCGTGCTTTTATCATGGATGCTAATATGGATTCCTAGCAGTGCGCCACGAGGTACTAATGCCCCACATTATCCGAGACCGTGCCGAGTGATAATAAGCCCTGAGTAACAAGGATCGGAATTAATAAGGGCCCTTTTTAAAGTACAAAGCTACCATTCATCTCTCAAAATAGAGTGCGACTGAAAACTTTACATACTTCCTGGTTTATTCTACGTTGATTTACCGAGATTAATAACAATTTGCCCAGTAGTTTTAGTAGAATCATTAACCAAAGAGTCAGTTCACAGAGTAAAAACCGCGCGGAGACCAGAATGCGCTTAAAATGGTACGGTTGTTGTTATGAACTCAGAACCGCGAATATGGGTATAGAAATCATCAATTTGTGCAGCAGCGCCGCCCCCACCCATCCCATCCCTCCATGTGGTGCCTTACCTTGAGTCTGGGAGGCCATTCCTAATAGTACTCTATACTCACACAGATCCAATCGATTAATACGTTCTGACTTCCGAGAAATATGAATGTGGGTCAGTGACAAAGTCAGCCAGTTACTCAACTTGTAGACAGCTACTGGTGACTGTCGCGTGCATTTCAGAATGCAGCCTAGTCTATGAAAGGCCGTTCGCGCCATAAATCCCTCTTTTAAACGTTCAAACTTTTTAAACGTTTAGAAATTGTGAACGTTTGAAAAGTTTAAACGTTTAAACTTCCACCAACCAATCAGATGTCATGAATTGAATTGATGGTCAAAAACCAAACGTTTCCTGTTGTAACACTCAATACTTTAGACGTTTCCTGTCAAAAGGCGAACGTTTCCGAAAGTAATATTCGCGACTTTTAAACGTTTCCGATTAGAAGGATAACGTTAGTAGTAGGGAGCAAGCATTTAAAGTCTTATTTTGCCGGGGGAGGTAACTCTTGCATCCGACAGGGGGCGCCACCAGCTCAAGGCTATGGATTGCATCAGCATTGGTTATGGATTGCATCAGCATTGGCTGTGTGCCAAGTTTTGACGACTATAGTTCGGTTAACCTTTGACCTTGTATTCCTCCGCGGTGATGCGGTCATGTCTGGCGGTGATGCGGTCGCGGTAAAAAGCTTCCGCGGAGAAAAAGTGGTCCCCAGACTTCAAATACGCTGCATGGTCCGATTGGGTCGTATGAGGTATCCATGTGAAGCATTCGTGAAGGGGCATTTGATGGGCTGGGTGTGGGGTTGAAATATCGGCATTCTGCGCATGCGCGGTGGTCAAAGGGTATGGAAACAGACGTTTTGGGGTTTAGATAGGCCCCTAATCATCCGATGGAGTCGAGTGAGGTATCCATGTGAAGCAGTCGTGAAGGAGTATCCGACGGGGTGGATGCGACGTAAAACGTATATCATTCTACGCATGCGCAGTAGAGCAAGGGTATGGAAATAGACATTCTGGCGCCGACAGGGGTCACTATGGGTCCGATGGAGTCGTATGAGGTATCAATGTGAAGCCTATGTGAGCATGCATGGTCAAATACGCTGCATGGTCCGATTGGGTCGTATGAGGTATCAATGTGAAGCATTCGTGAAGGGGCATCTGATGGGCTGGGTGTGGGTTGAAATAGCGTCATTCTGCGCATGCGCGGTGGACCAAGGGTATGAAAATAGACGTTTTGGGGTCTAGGGGAGCCACTAATGGTCCAATGGGGTCATATGAGGTATCAATGTGAAGCATTCGTAAAGGGGCATCTGATGGGCTGGGTGTGGGGTTGAAATGTCGGCATTCTGCGCATGCGCAGTAGACCAAGTGTATGGAAATAGACGTTTTCGGGTCTTTGTGAGCCACTAGTGGTCCTATGGAGTCGTATGAGGTATCAATGTGAAGCCTATGTGAGCATGCATCAGCCTGGACTAGTGTCTCGGTCGTTGTCGACATTCTGCGCATGCGCAGACAGGGAATTGTGGGAAAAGTGTATGGAGATAGACGTTTTGGGATCTACGTAAGCCCCTAGTGGGCCGATTGAGTCAAGTGAGGTATCAATGTGAAGCCTATGTGATGGGGCATCTGACTGGACTAGTATCTCGGTCGTTGTCAACATTCTGCGCATGCGCAGACAGGGAATTGTGGGAAAAGGGTACGGAAATACACGTTTTGGGGTCTAGGTGGGCCACTCGTGGTCGTATGAGGTATCCATGTGAAGCATGTGAAGCATGTGAAGGATTCGTGAAGGCGCATCCGACGTGGTGGGTGTGACGTGGAACTGACGTCATTCTGCGCATGCGCAGTAGACAAAGTGTATGAAAATAGACGTTTTGGGATCTAGGTGAACACATAATGGGCCGATGGAGCTGTATGAGGTATCAATGTAAAGCAGTCGTGAAGGAGCATCTGCCTGGACTAGTGGCTCGTTCGTGTTCAACATTCCACGCATGCACAGACAGGGAATTGTGGGAAAAGGAAGTGGAAATAGACGTTTTGGGGTTTAGCTGGGCCACTATTGGTCCGATGGAGTCAAGTGAGGTATCAATGTGACGCACACGGGAGGGAGCATCCGACCGGGTGGATTTGGGGTAGGAATGTCGTCATTCTGCGCATGCGCAGGCAGGCCGTAGTGTGGAAATAGACATTTTGGGGCTGATCCAAATGGGTGGTGGGAGGTGTCAAAGTGAAGCTTTTGTGGGGTAGAGTCAGAATGGCGTGTTTTTTTACTGCAAGTCGCGTCAGTCTGCGCATGCGCAGTTGGGTGTTGTAAGTAAAGTGGCCATTTTGGGAAAGTGAAGGCAGGTATTTGGTGTAGAGATTGACCACTATTGCTCCGAATGCGTCGTGTGGGGTATCATTTTGTAGCTCTCGTGGTGTACACCCCAATTTGAAGGATGTTCACGCCATGTGACGTCATCGGTGACGTCATCAGTACGAGTCGTAGCCAAAGTGGGCATTTTGGGGTGTGAAGGAAGGTGTTTTGGGGTAGAAATGGACCATCCTTGGTTCGAATGCGGCGTGTGAAATGGCATCTTGTAGCAACGCCGGCCAGCGCCAAGCTCAACGCTTCAACGCCCTCGTGAATTAGCCGAAAGGCTCTGACTTTCATTGAATTGTCACTAATTCATTGGAAATGCAGTGATGCCCGTCAACGTCCGCCTTAACGCCCTAACATAATGCCATGACGCCATGATATAGACAGATGAGAGAAAAACAACAACAACAAGGCTGAGAGAACAACAACAACAACAACAAGTTTTCATATAGTTTATTCTCCCCAATGTTACATCATATCCACGCGGGGGAAGCCGCGTTGGGTATGTTTACAATTCGAGAAAACTCTTGTCCAATCAGAGACCGCCATTTGGTCCTGCCATATTCGTTCTTGCCCGTCAGATGTATTCTCGGCTGTACTTGTCCAATCAGAAGCCGTCCTTAAGAAAGTCCCATCTTCGGCCCTGTTCGCTCTCATCCGTTTGTTCTAATCGTCGTCAGTCAGGCCTGGATATTCGTCGGGCAGCATATGCTGAAACAGTTGATTGCGCATTCTAATCGCATTTTCCAGGGCCTCGGTGGGTGGTAACCCCATATCCTCTTCCAAGTGACGCTTGGTCTTCATGATGGACCTGTGCGTGGGGTCGCCTTTTATTTCAAGCGGTAGTAAGGTATACTGTTCATAGATCGCCATGGCTGTTTTCCTGATGCGGGGCCGCATTTCGGTGTACGCCTGTTGTAAGTTATCCTGTCCCACGTCCTCGATCGCTTCAGCGTGAGTATGGATAGCTGCTGTGACAATACGATCCCAGAAGGTAGGTTCTGCCTCACTTTCCTGGGATGTAGGCTGACTATCCGAGGTCAAGCTCTCCATATCAGTAGATAGACTGTCAGCAATCTTGGATTCGGTATCAGTCGATACACTCTCATCGATATCTGTATCAGCATCCGATTCAACGGACTCCTCGGCGTCTTCAATCCCATGTATATTTTTCTGGTGTCGCATCATATCGTAATGTCTGGTCACACTCAGAACAAGTATAAGCCATGTTGACGGTTGAACGTCGACTGTGCGTGTTTTGGGAATACATTTGCTTTCATAGACAGTAACGCCCGACAACGCTCACTGTTACGCCATAACACCCTATATGTACGCCTTAACGCTCGTCTCAACGCTTTAACACACTTTATTAACGCTTTAACGTCGTTTAATGATGCGTTCAAACAAATGTTGCTTTTGTGCTATTGCTCTGACATACGCCGCTTTCCAGTTCATGCCCGAGGTTTTCAACATCGACGCTGTTCTTTTGATTTCCATATGGACTGGGTCCTTGTCCAACAATTTCATATGGGTCACGAGGTCGACATACTGCTGACGTAAAGCCCGTCGTAGTCTGGGTGCCAACCTGTTATGGGCTAAAATTGCGGTTTCTTTTTTCGAATATCCTTTGTATTGAAAAGTTTTCTGTGGCCCTCAACGTCTCGCCCATCTCGGCGTCCATACTTTCTTTGACAAATCCTTCCATAGCCTCGAGTTCACGTTATGTTCATTCCCTTGTACGGGTACGGGTTGGGCCTTCACGGTTGGGTGATGTTCCGGGACTGATGGTATGAAGCGGACCCGGTGTATGGGGGTGGGTTGCTGCTGCTGCTCTGCCAGGAGCGGACTCGGCGGATGGTGTAGGGGTATATGACGTTGCGGTGATTCCTCGCCGGGTAACAGGTGGGTCGTCAGCCGACGATCTTCGGGGGTATGGGCTTTTAAATCTATGAACAGGTAGCCGTACGGACGAATTGTCGCCCCTTGAAATGCCTGCATGAAATGGTCGATGTTCTGAGGATAAATTCGACTACCAAACACACGGATTTGTGCTCTGTCAATGGGATTGGAGAACAACACAAAGTATTGGCAGTTCAAGGCAATATTTCTGGACGCCTTCGTTTGAGGAAAGAGATTCTGGGTCAAAATAGATGATGGACAGATTCCGATGATGGGATCCTTTAGTAAACAAGTCGGCGACGTGTGAGTTGTCCTTGGCCGCACTCATCAGATCATCTAGCACTACCACGTTGGTCTGCTCCGGGTCAAAGTAATACGGTTCGTTTATGTCGTGGGGAATTCCTGGGACGAAGCTCACATTCTGTAACCTTGTAGTTTCGTAGGCGGGCTGCCATTGGCTATAACACCAAACAACACGTGTCGGAGCTGGGGTTGCCACACCTCCCTCTAAGAATTTCATCACCCAGGACGTCTTTCCACATGCCGTAGGGCCGCTCACCGTCATCGTATAGGGATGCTCTACTGCTCTTGTTGGACCTATAGCGAGACTCGGCTGTGTCTGTTGGTTGTGTTTGGGTTGAATGTGCCTGAGCATACTATCGCGACGAGAGAAGGTTCTCTGACAGAACGTACACGTACACGACATGTTCATCAGTCGACCAATACATATGGACTGATGATGGACACATGTTCATTCCTATATTTACAGACTCTACCACCACCACACACACCACCAACTCCACCAACCCCACCACCACACACCACCAACACCACCACCAACGCCACCACCAACGCCACCACCAACGCTACTACCGAGCGTTGACGGGCGGCAACGCCCAGTGGTGGTGGTTGCCCCCGTGTGGCAGAGCTCTTGGATCGGAGCTCTCGGAGCTCAAAGCTTGTGGAGCTCAGAGCTCAGAAATGACGTCATCGCAGGCATGCGCGTGCACCTGTGCTGCACCCTGTACCCTATAGCCCGTAGGGAATAGGGGACAACAGGGTGCGGGTGCAGCACAGGTACACGCGCATGCCTCCACAATCTTTGAGCTCCGAGAGCTCCGATCCAAGAGCTCTGCCCCACGGGGGCTACCACTACCACCGGGCGTTGACGCCCGTCAACGCTCGGTGGTGGCGTTGGCGGTGGCGTTGGTGGTGGTGTTGGTGGTGTGTGGTGGTAGTGTTGGTGGAGTTGGTGGTGGTGTGCGTGGTGGTGGTAGAGTCTGTAAATATAGGAATGAACATGTGTCCATCATCAGTCCATATGTATTGGTCGACTGATGAACATGTCGTGTATGTGTACGTTCCGTCAGAGAACCTTCTCTCGTCCCGATAGTATGCTCAGGCACATTCAACGCAAACACAACAAAGAGAAACAGCCGAGTCTCGCTATAGGTCCAACAAGAGCAGTAGAGCATCCCTATGCGATGACGGTGAGCAGCCCTACGGCATGTGGAAAGACGTCCTGGATGATGAAGTTCTTAGAGGCAGGTGTGGCAACCCCAGCTCCGACACGTGTTGTTTGGTGTTATAGCCAATGGCAGCCCGCCTACGAAACTACAAGGTTACAGAATGTGAGTTTCGTCCCAGGGATAATTCCCCACGACATAAACGAACCGTATTACTTTGACCCGGAGCAGACCAACGTGGTAGTGCTAGATGATCTGATGAGTGCGGCCAAGGACAACTCACACGTCGCCGACTTGTTTACTAAAGGATGCCATCATCGGAATCTGTCCGTCATCTATTTGACCCAGAATCTCTTTCCTCAAGGGAAGGCGTCCAGAGATATTGCCTTGAACTGCCAATACCTTGTGTTGTTCTCCAATCCCATCGAAAGAGCACAAATGCGTGTGCTTGGTAGTCGAATTTATCCTCAGAACATCGACCATTTCATGCAGGCGTTTCAAGGGGCGACAAGTCGTCCGTACGGCTACCTGTTCGTAGATTTAAAAGCCCATACCCCCGAAGATCGTCGGCTGACGACCCACCTGTTATCCGGCGAGGAATCACCGCAACGTCATATACCCCTACACCATCCGCCGAGTCCACTCCTGGCAGAGCAGCAGCAGCAGCAGCAACCCACCCCCATACACCGAGCCCGCTTCATACCATCAGTCCCGGAATTTTACCCAACTGTGAAGGCCCAACCCGTACCCGTACAAGGGAATGAACATAATGTGAACTCGAGGCTATGGAAGGATTTGTTCAAAGATAGTATGGACGCCGAGATGGGCGAGACGTTGAGGGCCACAGAAAACAAGTTTCAATACAAAGGATATTCGAAAAAAGAAACCGCAATTTTAGCCCATAACAGGTTGGCACCAAGACTCCGACGGGCTTTACGTCAGCAGTATGTCGACCTCGTGACCCATATGAAATTGTTGGACAAGGACCCAGTCCATATGGAAATCGAAAGAACAGCGTCGATGTTGAAAACCTCGGGCATGAACTGGAAAGCGGCGTATGTCAGAAAAGCAACATTTGTTTGAACGCATCATTAAACGACGTTAAAGCGTTAATAAAGTGTGTTAAAGCGTTGAGACGAGCGTTAAGGCGTACATATAAGGCGTTATGGCGTAACAGTGGGCGTTGTCGGGCGTTACTGTCTATGAAAGCAAGTGTATTCCCAAAACACGCACTGTCGACGTTCAACCGTCAACATGGCTTATACTTGTTCTGAGTGTGAACGCACGTTCACCAGACATTACGATATGATGCGACACCAGAAAAATATACATGGGATTGAAGACGCCGAGGAGTCCGTTGAATCGGATGCTGATACAGAGATCGATGAGAGTGTATCGACTGATACCGAATCCAAGATTGCTGACAGTCTATCTACTGATATGGAGAGCTTGACCTCGGATAGTCAGCCTACATTCCAGGAAAGTGAGGCAGAACCTACCTTCTGGGATCGTATTGTGACAGCAGCTATCAATACTCACGCTGAAGCGATCGAGGATGCGGGACAGGATAACTGACAACAGGCGTACAGCGAAATGCGGCCCCGCATCAGGAAAACAGCCATGCCGATCTGTGAACAGTATACCTTACTACCGCTTGAAATGAAAGGCGACCCCACGCACAGGTCCATCATGAAGACCAAGCGTCACTTGGAAGAGGATATGGGGTTACCACCAACCGAGGCCCTGGAAAATGCGATTAGAATGCGCAAACAACTGTTTCAGGATATGCTGCCCGACGAATGTCCAGGCCTGACTGACGACGATTAGAACAAACGGATAAGAGCGAACAGGGCCGAAGATGGGACTTTCTTAAGGACGGCTTCTGATTGGACAAGTACAGCCGAGAATACATCTGACGGGCGAGAACGAATATGGCAGGACCAAATGGCGGTCTCTGATTGGACAAGAGTTTTCTCGAATTGTAAAAATACCCAACGCGGCTCCCCCCGCGTGGGTATGATGTAACATTGGGGAGAATAATCTATATGAAAACTTGTTGTTGTTGTTGTTCTCTCAGCCTTGTTGTTGTTGTTTTTCTCTCACCTGTCTATATCATGGCGTCAAGGTATTATGTTAGGGCGTTAAGGCGGACGTTGACGTGCATCACTGCATTTCCAATGAATTAGTGACAATTCCATGAAAGTCAGAGCCTTTCGGCTAATTCACGAGGGCGTTGAAGCGTTGAGCTTGGCGTTGGCCGGCGTTGCTACAAGATGCCATTTCACACGACGCATTCGGTCCAAGGATGGTCCATTTCTACCCCAAAACACCTTCCTTCACACCCCCAAATTGCCCACTTTGGCTACTACTCCTACTGATGACGTCACCGATGACGTCACATGGAGTGAACATCCTTCAAATCGGGGTGTACAACCCGAGAGCTACAAAATGATACCCCCACGACGCATTCGGAGCAAAAGTGGTCAATCTTTACACCAAATACCTGCCTTCACTTTCCCAAAATGGCCACTTTACTTACTACATCCAACTGCGCATGCGCAGACTTACGCGACTTGCAGTAAAAAACACGCCATTCTGACTCTACCCCACAAAAGCTTCACTTTGACACCTCCCACAACCCATTTGGACCACTAGTGGGCCATATCGGCCCCAAAATGTCTATTTCCACACTACGGCCTGCCTGCGCATGCGCAGATTGACGATATTCCTAATCCACCCGGTCGGATGCTCCCTCACGTGTGCTTCACATTGATACCTCACTTGACTCCATCGGACAAATAGTGGCCCACCTAAACCCCAAAACGTCTATTTCCACTCCCTTTTCCCACAATTCCCTGTCTGCGCATGCGGGGAATGTTGAACACGAACGAGCCACTAGTCCTGGCAGATGCTCCTTCGCGACTGCTTTACATTGATACCTCATAGAACTCCATCGGCCCATTATGTGTTCACCTAGATCCCAAAACGTCTATTTTCATTCACTTTGTCTACTGCGCATGCGCAGAATGACATCAGTTCCACGTCACACCCATCCCGTCGGATGCGCCTTCACGAATGCTTCACATGGATACCTCATACGACTCCATAGGACCACGAGTGGCCCACCTAGACCCCAAAACGTCTATTTCCATACCCTTTTCCCACAATTCCCTGTCAGCGCATGCGCAGAGTGTTGACAACGACCGAGATACTAGTGCAGGCAGATACCCCATCACATAGGCTTCACATTGATACCTCATACGACTCCATAGGACCATTAGTGGCCCACAAAGACCCGAAAACGTCTATTTCCATACCCTTGGTCTACTGCGCATGCGCAGAATGCCGACATTTCAACCCCTCACCCAGCCCGTCAGATGCCCCTTTACAAATGCTTCACATTGATACCTCATATGACCCCATTGGACCATTAGTGGCTCCCCTAAACCCCAAAACGTCTATTTCCATACCCTTGGTCCACCGCGCATGCGCAGAATGACGATATTCCAACTCCACACCCACTCGTCGGATGCCCCTTTACGAATGCTTCACATTGATACCTCATATGACCCAATTGGACCATTAGTGGCTCCCCTATTTCCATACCCTTGGTCCACCGCGCATGCGCAGAATGGCGCTATTCCAATCCCACACCCAGCCCATCAGATGCCCCTTCACAAATGCTTCACGTTGATACCTCATACGACCCAATCGGACCATGCAGCGTATTTGACTACCGCGGAAGCTTTTTACCGCGACCGCATCACCGCCAGACATGGCCGCATCACCGCCAGACATGACCGCATCACCGCGGAGGAATACAAGGTCAAAGGTTAACCGAACTATAGTCGTCAAAACTTGGCACACAGCCAATGCTGATGCAATCCATAACCTTGAGCTGGTGGCGCCCCCTGCCGGATGCAAGAGTTACCTCCCCCGGCAAAATAAGACTTTAAATGCTTGCTCCCTACTACTAACGTTTCCGGTTGTGATCGTCCAATCTAGTCACAACGGTTCCTATCAATAATCATCTTACCATTGAATCTCATAAGATCTGCCTGTCTGTCTGTCTGTCAGAATTTTTATAACTATACAACCAGGCGACACAGAGACATAATTTTTACATAGTTCGAAAGTTATTGTTCTGGTCCGGGTTGTGGTTGACGTTAGTGGGGGAAATTTCACAAATAGTCCTCAGACTAAATGCATTTAACCCTAGGTTTAATTCGATTTAATCCTAGAGCTAAATCGACCAATTGTGATACATTTCCTGAACCTCGGATCATAATCATTTAGCCCTCGGGCTAATCGATTCAGCCCTTAGACTGACTGAATCAATCCTCGAATGGATTATTTAACCCGAGAACCAAATGCAATTAACCCTAGGTCTAATTCGATTTACTTAGGGCTAAATTGACCAATTGTAATACATTTCCTAAACCTCCAGTTATATACATTTAGCTCTCGGACTAAACTATTTAGCCCTCGAGCTCGAATATTTAACCCAGGGGAGTGACTGATTCAATCCTCGTACTGAACTATTTCACCCGCTGACTTGATGATTTAGCCTGAGGGCTAGATTGTCCAATCAGTTGTGCGTTTCTAGACCGCATATTGCACGGGCCAATCAAGAATAGGTTTAGAAGGCATTATTCCCCACCCCCTTCTACCAAACTTCTTGCGCTATCCCCGGAAAGTAAAAAAATTGAGAGCTGACACACCGTGACTGTTTGGCGTATTCGTCATGTAAGGAGAACACAATAGGTGACAAAAGGGAACCTTGTTGAACCTGGAAAAGCTTCCAGACAAGCTGTATTGCACACTGTGTTCCCTGTTTGAAAATTCTAACATGACGAACTGCCCGACTGTTTTGTTGTCATATAGGGGTCATTTTAAGCCTATTTACATAACCCCGCAGCAAAGGGTCATGGGTAAATTGAAAATGGTGGCTATGCGGGGTATCAGAAAAATTAAACATTTATAAACAATGTTTCTATTTGTTACTAAATCAAACCTGCTTTAACTCAATGCCTTAATCTCCATTAAGCTGCACAATTCAAACGTAGAAAACGGAAGTTAAAACTAAAAGTTAACTCCCCTAGGAGAGAGTTGTCCGCCCCTAGGAGAGCTCTCTCACTCATCCCAGTGAGGTTACAATAAAGGGCACCGCCAAAATCATTCCAATCCTCTTTCTCATTGTAACAAACCGAGACCAGTAGTGAGCAAGGCCGTAGCATGAGGGGACGGAAGTGAGGGACAATTAAATTATAGCAGGTTTGATTTAGTAACAAATAGAAACATTGTTTATAAATGTTTAATATTTGATTCCTAAATCGTAAACCTGCTTTAATTCAATGCCTCAGTACCAACATATGGAGGTGGGAACCTCGGCCTTGTTGTAGTTCTAAAAGCAGGCTAAGTAACCGCTGGGATGACACAGACATGGGCATAAGCATGAGACATCAACAATCAACAAATGAAACCCTGATCAGATACGTAAAAGGTTAAATCATGGATAAGATACAGTAGTACTTATCTTGAATGTCTCCATCCATGTAGCTGTGCTCGTGGTGTGGTATGCAAACTCTACCAAGATGTCAGAATCCTCTGCCTCTAGGGCTGCTAGGTCTTCTTGGTAGGCATTGTATGGTCAGATGGGGCAACGCCGTACATTTGAGTCATACATGCAGATACTTGGCTGTACCTTTAAGGTCGTGTGAAGCATAAACTGTCCGGGCTTAGAGGGCGCCAAGCCACACCATTCTCAGTCCACAACCCGTCTTACGTCCAACTCTCCATACTTGGTTCTTGAAGTTGAACAGGTCTTGTAGGAGATGACTGCGTTTGCTCCCTGAGTCAACACTACGAAATCGTCCACTCTGTACTTTATTCGACTGTGGAGACACTGCCAAGTGTCAATACTTCGTCTTGTGAGTTGAGCGTAGGTGACCCAGCTGAGATCATCTGGGAGGAAGTCAGTTCAAACTGAAATGACACAAGCAAAACTGCAGTAAAGTCAAAGATTAAAAATCAGAATTGTGTCAGGCCTAAAATGATGACTTGAGAGATAGCGGCTGCCAAACTGACCTATTACTACTGAGTAGATAACATTTATATCCAATAATTTTTAAGATAACATTTATATCCAATTATTTTTAAGATAACAGTCTCTCAGTAAGGTACAATTACTAGTGTTGGAAAAAGAAAGGTCAGACTGTGCGAGACACGAATCCACGTCCTCAGAGTTCGATACCAAATCGCCAGCAGAAACAGCAAACGGACCAGACCACATGGCCATCTCAGCCTCTATCTAAAATGATCACAGGCATGACAATAAAACTCCACAAAAGAACCCTGGTCGGTAATGCAGAGGGTAATTATGGAGTAGTAATAGAAGATACTTATCTAACTTATCTTTTGAGTGTCTTCCTCCATGTAGCTGGGATGACACAGACATGGGCATAAACATGAGACATCAACAATCAACCAGTAAAACCCTGGTCAGAGACGTAAAAGGTTAAATCATGGATAAGATACAGTAGTACTTATCTTGAATGTCTCCATCCATGTAGCTGTGCTCGTGGTGTGGTATGCAAACTCTACCAAGATGTCAGAATCCTCTGCCTCTAGGGCTGCTAGGTCTTCTTGGTAGGCATTGTATGGTCAGGTGGGGCAACGCCGTACATTTGAGTCATACATGCAGATACTTGGCTGTACCTTTAAGGTCGGGTGAAGCATAAACTGTCCGGGCTTAGAGGGCGCCAAGCCACACCATTCTCAGTCCACAAGCCGTCTTACGTCCAACTTCTCAACTTGGTTCTTGAAGCTGAGTAGGTCTTGTAGGATGCCTAGGAGTTGACTGCGTTTGCTCCCTGAGTCAACTCTACGCAACTGTCAACTCTCTGTACTTTATTCGCTGTTGCTGACACTGGCAACCTGAAACAAGAACATTAGTACTCACAAGTGTCAGTTCTTTGTCTTGTGAGTTGAGCGTAGGTGACGCAGCTGAGATCATGCAGAAGGAAGTCAGTTACAACCTGAAAGACACAAGCAAAACCGCCGTTGAGGTAAAGATTAAATTCACCATAGTGTCAGGCCTCTTAGATTGATGATTAGAGAGTCCATGGACGTCTATCTGACTTATTTCTTCCTTCATAGATGATCATATTGAATGTGGACAAATGATATAAATGAGAGATGAGATGAGATGATACAGCAAGATGGCTGCCTTGCTGCAATGGTGACAATTTTGCACCCCCCCCACTCTTTTTCTGAAATTACTTACCACGTGCTGGGTAGCCACCAGTGGCCCGAGCGTGGTCACACTATTTGATTGCACTGACATATCTGACAGATAGAAATTTGTGAACGTGGAGTTTGCTGTCCAGGCACAAGACTGGACAATGTCATGGAGGGACAAGTTCTTCCATAAAGGCCATGACGTAGCGATGGGACGAATCTCAAGGGAAGAAGCAGTATACAGTAGCGGGGAGGCGTCAATGGCCAATTGATAAGACCATTTTATGGTCTTCTTCAACCACGCGTCAATGGTATTTTCGTAATGTCATGCATTGCAGACGGGCGAAGCGACAGAAATACCAGGCGCCGAGAGCCGCGAGCGGAATCGGTACGAGTAAGATAGTGGCGAAAGGCTCGAACAGGGCATAACAAAAGGTCGTCTTCGAGCTCATGTACGAAGTCTGAAAACGCAAGGATAGAGTACGACCGTTGAGCACACGGACCTAAGCGAACAGACTCATTTTGGCGATAAACTCCGGAACGGAACGAAAGGAAATTGCGAGACCAATCTGCCGTCCCAGTCATGGAAGAACTCTCAAAAGCATGAAGTTCAGACACACTAGACGCCAAAGCAAAAGCCGCCAGACAAAGCCGCCTTGTAGGACACAGCTTTAGAGAAGCGGATAGAAAGGGTTCAAAGGGCGGACGAATCAAAGCACACAGAACCACACCGATATCCCATTTCGGTAACAGTAGGCGAGTACGACGCGACTGTAAGGCGAAGGCGCGAATAAGCGCAGAGATATAATCGTTAAGGCTAATGTCGGTACCAGAGGTAAGACGTAACACCCCAGCCAGAGCAGATCCATACTCTTCAATGGTGCTAATATGAAACTTCCTATCCCGGTGAAGATGAAGGAGGAAGTCAGCAACGAGGGAAATAGAGACAGAGTCGGGATCGGCATAACGTCCTCGGCACCAGGACAAATAAATCCGCTGCAGAGACCGAACCCGTAAAAAAACGAACGTAATGAGTAAGGTCCTGCATAGAAATGAAAAACCCTAAGTTGATGACAGAACCATAATGTTAAAGTCTAACAACTGGTGCAACCGTCTATACGGGAATAAAGTACTTGATGGAGAAAGTCGAAAAACTGTCCCCCAAGTACACCACGAAAAACATTCTGTCGTTTAAGCACAATCCTAAGGTAAACGGATCTCAACACAAAATGTTTGTGTGTAAAAGTCAACATGGTTCTGAGTTAAACAAAAATCAACACAAAACTGTGCTGAATTCAATTACAAGCGTCTAGACCGTCATTCACAATCCAGGCGACGTCCATCACTATCCATGTCCATAATCCAAAGACCTATTCCATTTTCCATATAACAGTATTAGACCAAATACTGTTGATTCCAACACAATTTTGTTATCTCAACACAAAACCGGAATCAAAAATGCTTGAACAAAACTCTCTTCGTAGTGTAACGACGCACCTCAGTAAATCACCATGTGAAAAACCCGAGAGGAACTGATACAAATGGAAGGATGACGTTAAACGGAAGGACTTCCACTCCCGCCGACGACCGACGATGGAGCATCGAAGGAAGTGCCGAAAAAACGAAGATGAATGGATATAAAATATACATCTCGCAAATGAAGCAATGACGTGAAACACGGCGATATGGCGTACCGGAACGTGGAAAAATGAGAGAAACGTTGTGTGTGATAAACAACGTAGTGATTTCCGCATTCGCAACATAATGTACATACATGCTCATAATAGAGCAGGAAACAAACTTATAAAAGTACACGACGTAACGGCGAGAAACGACGTACAGGTGTACGAGGACAACGAGACGACGTAATGTAACGTCGTAAAGGTGCGAAGCGAGAAAGGATTTGCAACATAGTAACCCCGAATTCGATTGTAATTATTTTCCTTCTTAGAAAATAGAAACGCAGTAGAGATGAACACATTAAATGTTCCTAGCGCTAATCACACGTAAGCTCAATGAGCTAAATGGTATTATGGATCTTTGTGTCAGTGAACATGAATACTGTGATAGTGAACATGATTACATTATGATCTCTCCCGATGTAATTTGTCTCCTGTACATTGAAAATCAGTACTGGAGTTTTATATGGAGAGAATATTAACATTTACAAAGAATGTTACTATTTATAACCCAAAAATAGTCACACCACCGACATCCAGAACAAAGAGATTTCAACGCGACCGAGAAAGATCCTCAAAGAATTTAAAATTCCCGAAGAGAGGAAATACATTGAAAGTCTCTCGCCGGCAGGAAGGTAAGGTTATTAAAAACTAGAATTTGAAATGACCTAGCACGAACAAGTTGTCGAGAAGCAGAAACGGTAAGTACATTGCTAAAGAGCAGTGTGATGTTCTTGTTGACTGTACCGATAATCAAGAAGACTTCACGAATTTGCGTGTCAAGCCGTATCGTCGAACGAGAGTATTTCTAAAGATTTCCCGGAGAAATACACTCACCCTCACGCTAATAATTTTAATTTTTCTCAGAGAGAAGAAATAAAAAATAATGCTCAATTACAAGCGTCTAGTCCGTCATTCATAATCCAGCCGTCGTCCATTAGAGAATATCCGCGTCCATAATCCAAAGACCTATTCCATTTTCCACATAACAGTATTAGCACCAAATTCAAAAAGACAATCATAGTATACATAAACATAGGCTTGTTTCCTGCAAGAGAGAAGCGGTCAACAGTTTTCAATGATGCCGGCAAGACATCATGATGTTCCAGAAATATCAAATCCGTATCGCTGATCAGTATTCTTAATTCATAATATTCGTTATAGAGTCGTCATCTAAAAAAAAGATGTATCTCAGTCACGCTTTGATTGTGACTGTTCATATGAGTACCATGAGGATCTTGAAGTACATGGGTTCATACGGCCCCTAGCCCCGGGTTAAGCGGAATTAGACACAAGTTACGAAACGTAGCGCCATAGATCTTGCACGCTACGTTCGTATTTTGCTATCAGCATGCGATATGTATCGCCAAATTTGAGAAACTTTGAGTGGAGGCGCTTGGTGGAATAGCCCTGTTTTATAATTTTCTGCAACAATGTTTTGTGACGTTGATTAAAATCATCACATTTAACACAGGATCTAGCAAATGCTACTAAGCGAGATATGTATACGCCATATGCAGGTCCCACTGGAATATTACTATCCAGAAAGGGATAGTTTACTATGTCGAAATTGTAATCATCTCTTTTGTCATAAAGTCGACGAGAGAGAATGCCCGCTTCATTTTCATAGAGATAGAGATCTAAATAAGATGTGCCTGTAGGGCTATCTGTAGTTTCCTTCAAATCAAGTGAAGGTGGATATATATCTTTCACTGCGTCATTTATATAGCGATTATCCACAGCGAGAAGATCGTCTATATAGCGTTTGGTGAATGAGAAGGAACGGGCTTTGAATGGATCGGTTTTTCAAAGCGCCTGCATATAGTCATATTCATAAGAGAACAGATACAGGTCGGCCAACAGCGGTGCACAATTAGTACCCATTGGAATACCTATATGCTGCTGATATATTGTGTTGCCAAATTTCACATAGATATTTTTAATGAGAAATTCAAGCAACTCTATAAACAAAGAAACATCCCATGAATGATATCTCTTGTGTGTAGTTGAGCTAAAGAATGCTTTATGGCTTCCGACATTAATATATCTACGATCAATTTTCTTGAACACAGATACTATTAATGAACTTAGACGGTCAATAAGGTCCTGATGAGGGATTGTAGTATAGAGAGTCGAGAAATCCCATGTGGATACATGTCTGTACGGTATGTGACCTTTAGCATCAAGCTCTTCCGTAAGACATTTTGAGTTTTTCAATATCCACATACATTGAACGCCAGAGTTCTTAGAAATAGTGGCGCAATACCTTTCCCAAAATGCCTTTATCTCCTGAAGGGCCCTCGTCAATAGGGTTGAAAGAAGCTTGGTGGTGCAGCTTCTAGAACCAGCTATGAATCTAGCTTTGTATGGTGATTTATGCATTTTGGGAGTCCAGTATATTTTTTGGTATGTCGTTATGATTGGTTGGAAGACAAATACCTCTTTCCCTGAGAAACTTTTGTGATTGTTAAATAAATCTTCCAGAGTAAATGCAGTTTGGGAGTAAGTAGACGTATTTGATGAAGATATGTCTACACTCAATTCTTTAACCAGCACCTGGTAATAGTAATATTTACATATGAATATTATATTATTCGGAGCTTTGTCTGCTGGGACTATGACGAATTTACTCTGGAGATTTGCTAGAACTTCTTGCGAATTGAGGTTTCTCAGAACTTGTTTTGCTTGGGGAAGAGTACTTCTGTCAATATGGCGGATTGTTTCAACGACCTTGCTCTTGGTGAGGTCCAGCCAATCAGCGAGTACTGTAGGTTCAACTTTTTCTCGCTTAGACCAATCAATAACGTACTGTTCCAATGCAGACAGGACTATCTTCTGGTCGGCCTTCAGATTTATTCTTCTTGGCTCTCTATATTTAGGTCCCTTCATCAGGAGTAATTTCAGATCCTTATCATTCACCACATCAAGGTCACCAGTCACAATATGTTTGCAGGGTGTATAGATAAAGTTCGACGATTCACAATCACAACTATAGCCTCCTGACGTGTATAAGTTCCAGTCAAACTCCTGGACAGCATTGGAGTAATTGAATATTTTGGTGGCTATAGATTTAGTGTACTTATATGAAATGCAAGGAGGTTCTGTGAATTTAAAATAGTTTGGTACAGCGTTGCGTACCTCTGGATCATTCAGGATTCGAGGTAAATTAATGATGTCCAGTCCTTTATCTAAGTAGTTGAGTTTCAAAAGCCGATCTTGAGAGGTTTCGATTATGTTCACTGGACGATACAACCGAAAATACGCTATATCTTGACATACTTTAATGATTTTTGATGGTATTATATTTCCTGAAGACGCAGATTGCCGTATATCTCTGGCTATTTGATCTAAAGCTCTCAGAGGTAACGCATAAAGAACTGTACGTAAGCTATGTATACTATTGGGTGTGTTAGTTAAACCCACTAAGTAATTTAAAGTGATATGATCGTGAATCATCGAACTATTAAACTTTCACCAACCATGGCTGCGATGTCTCCGTTGATGGGGTTTAAATAGTTGGGTAATGTTGGATATATTTGAACGGCGGTTTGTAGCATTGCCGAACCCACTGACATTATCATTTAAACCAAACGGAAACACTGACCCAAGTTCTAGCATCCAGAATAATTCCGCTCTCGGATTTTTCTCTCAAATCCAAAAGGGGAATCCTTAGTAGATGGATAGATGACGTCTATGATCTGAATACTAAAGTTATCCCAGCCGTGGTCGGGTCCAGAAAAATGCCTACCTATAAGCAATTGCTTTTTCCTAACGGATTTTCTGTGACCGTTCACCCTAAGATGGAGTCTTTGGGTGGTCTTGTCAACATACTGTTGACCACACTTCTTACAGGAAACTAAATAAATACAGTTTGTAGTAGAACAACTAAGATCAACATACGAGTTAACAGAATATGAGTTACCAGTTAACGTGGAACTAAATGAAGCTGAAGTATTAAAAAGTGGACACGTGAGACATCCACGATGTCCACACTTAGAAATTTTGAAATTATTACATGTAGAATTCGGTACTAAACAATCATCAAGCGCAATATTACAAGGTTTGATGTCATGGCCTTGCTTTGCTGTCAGAAATATATCTGTCATTTGGATTGAAAAAGGTCTTAGTGCATTTCGAACTATTAGAGACTCGGCCGAGAAACCTGCACTTAGTTCCTCGGGTCTGTCTTCATATTTTTTCTTATAGTTGTGCTCATTATGTTTGTTGGGTGTGCAGGGGCCCGGCCTCGGGGACAACTTGTCCACCAGCAGAATTCAGGCATACACAGGTTAAAATTACAAGCGTCTAGTCCGTCATTCATAATCCAGCCGTCGTCCATTAGAGAATATCCGCGTCCATAATCCAAAGACCTATTCCATTTTCCACATAACAGTATTAGCACCAAATTCAAAAAAGACAATCATAGTGTACATAAACATAGGCTTGTTTCCTGCAAGAGAGAAGCGGTCAACAGTTTTCAATGATGCCGGCAAGACATTATAAGCGTAATACAGTATACAGATGGGATCAACTTGGTGAGAAACAAACAAATCACAATGTAAATAACAGAAATTTGTGTTTCAAAGAATAGCACACTTTCACAATAAACAGTGGGTGAATAAGTTTACTCACTCACGATAAACCAACACGTGATCTCTTTGTTGTTCGACACACCCTTAATTACATAAAGAGATCAGTAAAGAAGCTCGTTAAAATGCAACAAATGGTCGTAGTAAATAGGGTTGAGTTGTGGTTACGTACACAAATGCAACAATCACGTAAGCATGAAAGACAGATAAAACCTCTGTAAGTTCTCTCTTGAACACAGGATATCAAAATCACATAATAATATTTGATATAACAAGAGATTACCTTTTTGGTAGGACCAAAGAATTGAATGCATGAAGGTGAAAACTACCAAAAACTGCAAGTCCGAACAAAAAATACAACAACAACATGGAACATTGACGGACTGCTTATAAAGAATCGGATTTCCCCGGCGGGGAAAAAACGAACCTCCCGCGTCAGAAGGAGGATAGTATTCACAATACTAGTAAAGATTTATACAACAATTCAATGGATAAAATCGTGAATCAACGAAACAAAAATCTGTTCGTTTATAGTACAGATCACAATAGGCTCACATACTGACCGAAAATAAAACGGAATGGTGCGAGCCAATAAAAGCCCACATCAAACACAGCGGGACGAAACTCATTGTTTGTGTGGAGACGCGATATTGAATACACACTGCCCTAATGCAGGACTGTGTTATTAGTTAAGCATGAGATTTCATAAAGACTTTTAGAAAACATCGTCAGACGATCATTTCAAGATATAGAAAAATCAAGTCTAGAATTTTCAAATCTCCGACCAGAGCAAAATATTTTAGCGACGTACGTCCGAAGACACTAAACACGTGGCTGACTCAAGCTAGTCCGACATTCGCCCCGACAACCTCCATAGATCGAGAAACGGGTTTAGATAACTATGTTAGATTTAACCCGCAACGGAGAAATTGACACACGACGATGTCTATTTGCTTTCTTCTTTTTAGAAGAAACATGTGGTAAACCGATAGACAAAGGCGAAATAACATGTGGCAAAGAATTCTTTTGTCTGACGGAGACAATGGAATGCACCGGCAAGACCGACTTGGTCTTTGTTAAACCGGACAATGGAACGGGTTTGGTAGAGACCCCAGACAATGCAGCACCGGTACAGGTCAAGCTGTCTAACAGCCGAGAATTATCTTCCTGTAGAATAGTGCTACTGGGAGGAATATATACCGACGCGGGTGAATAGAATACTCTGAGATAAATCCAAGCCAACTCGGACGAGATCCTCATTACATTTCATATCATTGACCAGGGAAATTTCCAATACCCGTCTGCCGACCTCCGAAATAGACGGGTCATCACACGCATGTAAAAGGTAAGCACGTCGAGCTTGGGCATAATTCCTCCAAGTCGACGCGTCCCATAACACACATTCGGCGTACGTGGTCGCCCGATAACACAACTCTTTACACAAAAAATCAAGCCGTGTGGGCCCAAAACAACAAAACCTGCCCACACGTACGACAAGGAATAGTAGTCGGAACCTCAGACATACTAAAGCAATAAGAAATTTCGAAATAAACAACACAACACTTGGCAAAGGATATAACCAGCGAAACAACAACAACAACAGTTGTAATTGAATCAAACACTTCTTCTAGATGTGCACTGTCGAGAGCAAACAGGAGAAAGAGGATTGGAATGATTTTGGCGGTGCCCTTTATAGTAACCTCACTGGGATGAGTGAGAGAGCTCTCCTAGGGGCGGACAACTCTCTCCTAGGGCAGTTAACTTTTAGTTTTAACTTCCGTTTTCTACGTTTGAATTGAGCAGCTTAATGGAGATTAAGGCATTGAATTAAAGCAGGTTTACGATTTAGGAATCAAATATGATAATTTCGTCATTTTTCTAGAAAAGTAGTGCTTTTCTGCGACGATTGGGTTTGGTGCCTCCCCAGGCCTGTACAGGTCCCAAAAGCCCAGGCCAGATAGGGTTTTGGGGGACTCGTGCCCGAAAATCTGATTAATCAAAATTTCAGTATTTTGACGATTTCTTCGCAATGGCTTGGAGTATGGTCATGATTAACCCATGGGGAAGATATCAAAATAAGAAGAAGCAAACAAAAGGAAAAATAGTCAATAGGAATGTTAATTGGGCCCTCCCTCTCCCTCCCCCCTCCAGTTAAATAGTGGAACCCCAAGATCTACAAGTGTCAAATAATACAGTCGAAGTGATATTAGCCCAATATAAAGTCAAAATCACCTGAAAAATCAACAAATATGAAATGAAAATGTAACAATAACAAGGATTTGTTTAATATTTTCACATCAGTATGTACCATACACGAGGAAAATAGTCGTCCAGTACTATTGTTTGACGCTGACGCTGAATTTGGGGTTCTTAGAATTAACTGGGTAAATCTCGATTGACATTCCCAGACTAAAATTACGGACAATATAAATGTAAAAATATGATTTTGTTTTCATTTTTCTTCTCTCAATATCTTCCACATATCGAGATTAACAAGTTTCATGACCATACTCCAAGCCATCAGAGAGAAATCTTCAAAAGACGGACAAGGGGTGCATGGGAAAAATTTGATTAATCAGATTATTATCGAGTATGAATTCCCCTTAAAGAACATTTACCGTAGTCAAGATATTTCACCTCCCCAACATAAAATGTTTCAAACAAAAACTTCTACTATAGATATGCTTTTCACCAGTTGCATGAGTCTTAGAAGACAACAATTCTTATTTCTCAAAATATCGGTTTAATTAGTAGGGTGATATTGAATGTTTCTAATGGGTAGTTTGTTACCGTGTGCGCTCTTTAACACTATCATTTAAACCGAACGGGGACACTGGACCAAGTTCCAACACCCAGTATATTCCATATCCAGAATGTGTCTATCAAATCTAGGATTGGATTCCGTAGCAGGGTAGACAAGATCTATAATCCGGATACTGAAATTTTGCCAGCCATGGTCAGGAGCAGAACAAATGTTTCTCTATAAGCAGTCGCTTTTTTCCACAAGATTTTCTTGACCATCCACAGTAAGATGTATTCTTTGGGTCGTCTTGCCAACATAATGCTGACCAACCTTCTTAGAGGAAACCAAATAAAGACAGTTGTAGAACAACTAAGGTTAACATATGAATTAAGAGAATAAGACTCCAGCTAATGAATAATTGAATGCATTTGAAGTGTTAAAAATTGGACATGTGAGGCAAACTCTCTGTCCACATTTGGACATTGTAAAAGTATAATTATAACTGATGCTAAACAGTTCTGAATTGTAGATTTGCAAGTTTTGGCGTCAGAATCTTGTTTAGCCGCGTGGAAAATATCCGGCGCTTTAATTGAAAAAGGTGTAAAGGCCTGTTTATACTGAGCGCGAACGCGACCGCGACCTCGACCGCGAACGCGGCGATCGCATTTGATTGATGTACTGCTATTTGAGTGAAGTCGTTTATACTAACGGCGAACGCGAACGCGGACGAATTTTAGTTCGCGCAGAAATCCGTGGACATGGCCTCCAGAGCGAATTTTTAGGAACAGTTCGCGCGAACGATTGGCATTACCCAATCCGAGTGCGAGGTCAAAAGGCATACATATGACGTCGCTGTCTGATGATGTGTAGCCGGACATGGTCAAATCGTAAATGCGCCAGTTTCATCTGCGTATCGCCGTTTTCAGTACGAACGATGATTCGCGCGGAAAGTAGCTGTGGTCGCGGTCGCGGTCGCGCTCAGTATAAACAGGCCTTTAGTGTACATAATAATGTGACTAAGGTCACAGGACTACGAAGTAGGGTAGGCATCAGAACTCCGACGCGAACTGAACTCTTGGAAATCCCCCACTCTCCAAGTTGAAATACTGCATATATTAAGATGGGCACGGCCCAAGTCAGAATCACCAGTGATTTGAATCAAAAATCACCATGAATTTTCATCAAAAGAAGGTCAGCTCAGAACTTGCTGGTAACAGTCCCCATAAACACCTTCATGCCAGGAATCAAGGTTCTAATGTCATCGGTTCTCCTTATTTTGCCGACGAAAGTATTCGGATGGACTGACTGACTCACACACTCGCTCACTCATTACCGGACAATTTGCAAATGAGAGCCTACTTCGTAGGAATATTCGTCCGTATTGAGAAACTCGGCCGAGGAACCTGCACTGGAGTCCCTCAGATTGTTCTGTACGGGTTTTTCCTTAGTTATGTTCGTAATGAAAGATGGTTGTGGAGGGGCCCAGCTTCGGATTCAGCTGAACACCAGCAGAAGCCAGGCATATAAGGGGTTAATAGCAAGCGTCAGGTCCTACATTCAATATTCAACCGTCGTAGATCAAAGAATTTCTGTGAAATAAAAATACTAAAGACAAAAGATGTTTTCATTTAAGAAGGAAGCGGTCAACAGTTTTCAAATGACGTCAGCAAGACATGAAAATGTTCGTTACATAAAATCCTAATCACTGACCATTATTCTTTATCTAAATGAATTTCGAAGTCGTTTTCCAGAGTATGTATCTCAGTCATGTCAGATAGTCAGGCTACATCCCCGGGAAGCCTGAGTGAGGAAGAACCCACATTTTTGGATCGTATTGTGACAGCAGCTATAAACACCCAGGCTGCGGTGGTCGAAGATGCTGGACAGGATAACTTTCATTGTTCATTCGAATACCATGGATATGTAAAACACATGAGAATCGAAGTCCCTCGTCCATGGCTAAGCCCAATGAGACACAAGTTACGAAACGTAGCGCCAGAGATCTTGCACGCTGCAATCGTATTTTGCGTCCACGATATTTATCACAGAATTTGATAAACTCTGAATGGAGGCTTTTTGTGGTATATCCCTGTTTGACAACTTCCTATAGTAATATTTCGTAGCGTTGGTTAAAATCGTCACAGTCTGCATATGATTTAGCAACTACTGTCAGTCCGGATATGTATACGCCGTATGCGCAGGTCCTGGAGAATTATTGCTATCCTGAAATGGGTAGTTAACTATGTCAAAATTGTAAACAGTCGACGTGAGAGAAAGCCCTGGTTATTCTTGTAGAGTCATATGCTTGCTTTTTAGTCGCCACACGTCGTCAGTTTTTCCCACCTCTTGCATATCGCTTCAATTGTAAACGTATTGGTCCAGATATGATGTTTCATTGGGTTGTCGGTGGTTTCCTCCTAATACAGTGAAACGGAGAAAATATCCTTTACAGCGTCGCTAATATGGGGTGTATCCAGTGCTAGGAGATCGTCTATATAACCTTTGGTGAATGAGAAGGATCGGACTATCTTTCCAAAATTTCTGCATATAGGCGTTTTCATACGAGAACAGGTATAGGTCTGCCAAAACTGGTACACAATTTGTACCCATTGAGATACCTATACATTGTTGGTATATGGTATGGCCGAATCTCACATATGGTTAAAAAGAGTTCAATCAATTCTATAAACAAATAAACGTCCCAAAAATGATATCCTTTACGTGCAGTAGAACTGAAAAAAGCCTTTTGGCTTCTGGCATTAACATATCGGTGACCAGATATATTTCACACCGATATTATTAATGATTTAAGGATATCCGCTGGTGGTAAATCAAATTAATTAACTTTTTGCATAATGAGTGTTGTTGCATTCATAATTGTGTAATATGAGAAAAAACATGAATTGCAGGCAAGCACCTAAAAGGTGCGTGGACCTCTCAGCCTGATTTTTTTTGTCAAGCAGGATCAGGACTGCATCTAGAGCCAATTTAGTTCCGGGAAACGTATGGGTGCCCAAAACTCAAATGAAACAAAAAACGAAGCTGTTGTTGTTGTTGTTCAATTTAAAAGGATTTCTGAAGGAAATACTCATAGAAAAAGCTTCTGGAAGTCTCATTATCGATCCCATTGCATAGCTGGGTATTGAATTTCATATTAATAAACCTGTGTTTTGTGATTGATCACAGGCTTTTTGTGCCTAAATTCACTAAAAAAATTGGACCCTCAATAATGAATTATGAAAAGGAACTGGGAGTTTGGGCTCGGAACCAGCAAAAAATCCCTGGATACAGCCTTGCGGATACAGTTTGTGTGGTTTCTGTAATGTATATAATAGACTTCGTTTTCACGTGAGTGGTGTGCTGGGATTACAGCATGCAAGAAAGTGTAGCTTTATCAGTGGCAATTTATGCATTGCACAAGTGTGATAAGTTAATGGCATAGAATCACAATGATTGACACAAGCCCACCATTATCATTATTTGGTGGGGGATGGGGGGTATAAGCTCCAGGTATGCTAACTGGTTCATAATTGCACAGAGTCAGGCTAAAATGGGCTCTCCTAATCACTTGTTTTAAATAATTTCCAAGGTACAGTCACATGTTTGGTGACAAAAATTGAAGCATTATGTTGTACCAGTTGAATGTGTGGACACAAATATGGTTCATGCAAAAGTTTTAGGATAAATCATATAAAGTAGAATACAATGATTTAACAGCAAAATTGAAGAAAAATGTTGTCCTTCATTCAAGGCGACGCGAAATTCAAACTAACAGGGGTTCGATACTGCAGGGATCCTCCTGCCAGTTATTTCATATACTTCTGAAATAGAATGGTTTAAAAGCTTTCGGATAAATCGATGTAGCAAAATTGAAGAAAAATGTTGTTCTTCATTTAAAGTGAAGCGAAATTCAAACCTGACAGAAGTTCGATGGTGCGAGAACCCCGCGCCGGTTATTTCCTCTTGTACTTCTGAAATAAAATAATGTCCCCAACCTGTTAGTTATTACTATAAAGGAATAAATTTTAGGTGATTCGGCATGTGTGTGTGAAAAAACAATGTACACTGCATCTCATACATATTACATGAAGCTGAGAAGCTGTTGATAGGGAAAAGTCCAATAACATTTAGTGCCCCAAGGGTGGAGAAATCCTCCCGGGGGTAGTGCATAGGTTGAACAAGTGTAGCATGTAAGCCCCCAGATAAATGGGAAATAAAAGGGGAATAAAGGGAAATAAATTGAATCTTGAATGGACCAGGCTTTCTTGTATCAGGGAACCTTCAAAGGTCACACTGAAACATGCAACAAAGGGTTCCCGATGGGCATAGATGACAGTGCAAAAGATAAGCCATCAATAAATAATAATAAAAATAAATAATTAAAAATCATGAAATCATCACAGCCATCTGGAAATCTAATCATTTCATCAGTGAACATTCAGGAAGATCTCACTAAAGTTTGGCCAGGCCCGACTTGATAGATCTGCAGATATTCAGCGGACAAGAACATGTTGACGGGCATAGTTAACAGTGCAAAAGCTGGGCCATCAATAAATAATAACAAAAATAATTATAAATCATGAAATCATCATAGCCATCTGAAAATCTAATCATTTCATCAGTGAAAATTCAGGAAGCTCTCACCAAAGTTTGGTCAAGCCCGACTTCATAGATCTGCAGATATTCAACGGACAAGAACATGTTGATGGGCATAGTTAACAGTGCGAAAGCTGAGCCATCAAGAAATAATTAAAAACAATAATTAAAAATCATGAAATCATCATAGCCATCTGAAAATCTAATCATTTCATCAGTCAAAATTCCGGAAGCTCTCACGGACGTACGTACATGGCAACGACAAGACCCCGCAGCCCTATGGGCTGAGGGGTAACAAAGAAAAAAATATAGGTTGGTGTGCATTTTTTAGCTGTAGTCAACGTCAACTGGACTGACCCATGCTCAATTTGATAACCCAGAAATCATAGGGAATAGCCCTAGTTTTGAAGCATATTTATGAAAAATTCATATAAAGAGTATTTAACTTTTTCTTATATTCTAACTGTTTGCAGATAATCACATTGTCTATCAAAATTTATCAAATTGGATGGATGTTGGTGCGCAAAATTCTCGGCTAGAAGGCTTTTAAAGGAAATCCCAATCTCTTAACCTAGGAAAGGGAGATAACCCAATTGGAAACACCGACAAAATGGCTGCCAAAGCCAAAACCACCAGCGGACATCCTTAAGGTGTTCTATGACACATTCATGAGGAAAAGTAGTATAGATAATGGAAAATTCCCAAGTAGATACATGACTGTATGGCAGATGTCATTCGCCAACTAGTTATTCCGTAAGCCTTTTTGAGTTCATAAGTATCCACATGCATTCGACATCTGAAGTTCTTGAAAAGGCAGCACAATAATTCCCCAAAATGATTTAACTGCCTGTAGGATACCTGCGTAGTCCAAAGATGGCGAATTTATACTGCTATTATTCCTACAATGCAGCCCAGTGACATCATCATGTTCAAGGTCTATTGAGAGTCTATTCACAAACAGAGGTTCGTGATTCTTACATAAAGTGTGAACCCGCTCAAGTCAATCGCCTGGCAACGAAGCAAAGATGGCAGAGAACATCATTAGGCATATACATCCATGAATCAAAGTAGAAAATAACGAAATGGTGTCATGGATCTCTAACCCATTATAAAGACACTGAAAGACTATTAGGTTTGAACAAGGGACAACATATTGTGACTTTAGTTCAACCAAATTATCTCTGCATATAGAGACAAAGTATAATAGACACACAAGCACCCTAGGCGAGACTCCGGATTGATCCGCCTGTGGAATCCCAGGCTCAAGTTGTAGATACAAGCGTCTAGTCCGTCATTCAATATTCAGCCGGCGTCCATCAAGGATTTTCCGCGTCCATAATCCAAAGATGTAATCATATACGGTAATAGCATTAGCACCAAATTAAAAGAAAAAAATCATACTATAAATAAAAATAGGCTTGTTTCCTGCAAGAGAGAAGCGGTCAACAGTTTTCAATATGCCGGGAAGAAATCATGATGTTCCAAAAATTTCAAATCCGTGTCGTTGATAAGTATTATTATTATACCTCATGTAAATTAGTAATGTTTTCATTGGTTGACAGCCTGTCACTTGTCATTCTACAAATCGTGATGTTCAGTGATGATGCAGTCATATCTTGCCTTAGCGTTGAATAAATGTCATGTACCACGGCAGAGCGTTGAACATGACAAATTGTTCCACGGCGACATCTGCTGGTCCAGACAGGAGTAGCCTCCCATTTGTTTTTGTTGATTTCTCAGGGTCAACGTACCCATGGTGACAAGTCGATTCAGGTCGTCTACCAGTGCGGATGCTCGGTCGCATCGAAACTGTTTCGAGTATGGATGTCGCTGGCAAAAGGGAGCGTTTCAAAATTATGACCGATACAGAACTTACCGTACGTACTAAAAATAAAACATTCGGTATAATAAAACAACTATTGCATGTTATAGAGTGGAACATCACGATTTGTCAGTTCGAGACAAGTGATGTACAACACGCGCTGCGCGATCGTTGTACATCACCTGTCTCGAGCTGACAAATCGTGATGTTCCACTCTATAACATGCAATAATTGTATATTATTCCATATGATTTTCGTTGTAAAGTCATTATCCAGAGTATATGGTGTATCTCAGTTACGCTTTGATTGTGCCTGTTCATATGAACACTATGAGGATCTTGTACTACATGGGTTCATACGGTTCCTAGTCCCGGGTTAAGCGAATTAGACACAAGTTACGAAACGTAACGCCATAGATCTTGTGCGCTACGCTCGTATTTTGCTATCAGCATGCGATATGTATCGCCAAATTTGAGAAACTTTGAGTGGAAGCGCTTTGGGGTATAGTACTGTTTTATAAGTTTCTGCAACACTGTTTTCTGCAAGGATGATTTATGGCTTGCTTCTGACATTAATATATCGGCGATCATTTTCCTTGAACACCGATACTGTTAATGAACTAAGATGGTCAAGAAGGTCCTGACGAATGATTGTAATATAGAGAGTCAAGAAATCCCATGTGAATCGATCGTCTGTATGGTATATTTCCTTTCGCATCAAGTTCTTTCGAGCACATGTTTGTGAACAATACAAGGAGGAAATGAGAATAGGATTACCATGAACCTTTTGCTATCGGTACCGCAAACAGGCTGAACTATTAACTGGTGTTTATGCATATTATGTTTGTGTCTCGCCATGTTAGGATGAGAAGAGGCCTCTCCTCAGAGAAAAAATCAAGGAACGACCCCCGCCAGTTTCGTAACTACAGGTACAAAAACGTCATGGTGATCTCATCAATGTCTGAATTGATTTCTTCAGCATTCATACAATGGTATAATCTGAAATAATAACAATAGTCATCATCATTCTCGTGAGCATCATCAACACCGTGTGACTGAGGTCGCTTCTAGTACCGTATTCGATCGAAAACAGCTCTGGTACATTCTCGGTTGATTCATCAGAGCCAATACTTCCGTTCTCGTCATTTTGAATCTTCGAAGTGGGATTCTATAAATTCTGTTTCACAACTGATATTGAGGGCAATCATCTCTCGGAGTTTTTTGAGACGTTCAGTGTCAATATATTCAAACACATATCCGTTAATGTTAAACAAACCAACAGGAGTCTTGAAAAAAGTCCCAGTTTACTTTTTTCTTGTACCGTAAGTTTCAATTTACTTTTCTCTTGTCCGCTTGAGGACACCTCTACATGAATGTGACTTGTGTCATGTGTCTGTCCTTCTGGAGGCAATTGTTCAATGTCCACAATGCCAAGATCAGTCTATTTGTTTTCTTCCATTATTTGTTTTACCTCCAACGGGATGGATTTAAGGCTACCTCAATTTGGGATCTATAACATGTCCATCACAACACACCAGCATTCGCAACTTCTCGGGGATCTCCGGTGGCAGATATCAGACCCTTTCGTCGATTTCCGAATGAACCATGTCACTGGAGATATTCTGGGAAATTCCTGGTATTTTATTTCTTTGACTTTCGGAACAAAATGTCTTCTACGTACAAATAACCCTATCAGGCCTTCGATTTTTGGGGTTGGGGTGGGGGCGGGGGATTTGGCTTAATGTCACACACAAGTTTGCTGCACTCATATGGGACGGGGGGTGGAAGTGAGGGATTTAGGGGTCCCCTAAATATTTTTCTTTATCCTTGAGCTACCTAACTGAAACTTACCCCACGATACCCTTCGGTTAATCTCTTCCAGAACTTTTTACAAAGTCAAGAATCTGATGATGTCACAGTGACGTCATTTTCCCAGAAAACAATTCTGCTCGATCTTTTGGTGAGATTTTTCGAATTTTGTAATGTAGCAATCTGGTGTGAAATAAATAGTTCTTGATCACTTTCATCCGCAAGAAAAGCCCATGGTTTTCCGCTGAGGGGTTATGCAAATAGACTCGAAATGATTCCAATGTCATAAGTTATAAAGTCACGGAGTGTTAGCTCTCAATTTTGTGTCGTTGAGCAAATAGGCTCAACATGATTCCCATGTGATAAGTTATAAAGTCACGGAGTGTCAGGTAGAAAGTTTGGTGGGAAGGAGGGGCATAATACCCCAAGGGCAGACAGGGTTAACTTAGGTCATTAAAATAAATATTGTACAACTGATGCACAATGTAGTATCTCCACTCAATGACAAAGTTTTGTACAGAATTGGTCTCTCAAACACGATCAACACCAGCTTCAAATGAGCTTTCGTAACATGTATATTCTACATGATCAGTGATAATTATATATATATATATTCCAGATCTCATACGGATAACCGACCATACACCGTACGAGAGACCAGGAATGTGGTACAACAGGCCAACTCGTCAAACCGTAATGACCAGCGGCGACATCAAAATGTGTCACAGACTGAAAATCGAACACGATCAACTGATCGCATCAACAACAGGCCGCACACAAGGAATGGACCTCCTGTTCGTCAATTAAGCGACCATGTCAACCGACCAACAGTGAGGAACCAAACCTATGAGCCGGATCACCAGCCAATCAGATCTATAAACAATGATAGAGACTCTGACCAGACACCTTTTTTAGAAGTACGCCGCCCCAACACACGGGGACGGCGTCAGAATCAAAACTCCAATCACCCAAGGTAATTAACTTATCAAGTTATACCCTCTCCATTGAAGAAATTGAGGTCCTAAAATTAGGGCTTAAATTTACACCTACTCCGTCACAAAATCTTCTGGAACTTGAAAAGGATGTCAAAGAGTTTAGCAGAAATCTTAGACTGCGCGAATTGTACCATCAACCTGGGAATACTGCTTCGCAAGCATCACTCGTAAAGAATGGTTGTCGTAAGGAACCCCCAAAAGGTCGAGATAAATACTTGGACCAATTTCTGGAAAACCTTTCTAAACAACCACTGGATTGTAGCGAAAATAACACTCCCAGATTCAATTTACCATCTAAACATAAAAACGCACTTAATAGGCTACGAAATAATCATGATATAATCATTAAAGAAGCAGACAAAGGCGGCGCCGTTGTAATAATGGATGTAGATTACTATCGTGATAAAATTCAAAACATGCTTCTGGAGGAGAATTATACCAAGTTACCTGAAAATCAGGATAAACAAATTTTCTCTACACTAGAATCTCTAGTACAAAAATATGATGGGATTTTATCAGCACAGGAGAAGGAATATATCACAAAATTCGAATTCAAGACTAGCAATTTTTACGGCCTACCTAAAATTCATAAATCTGAGATAATAAGAAATGCAGTTAAAAATCAAAATTCAGAATATATATTTCGATCCTAAAACCAGATGACCTGACATTCAGGCCCATTGTAGCTGGGCCAGTTTGTCCCTCACACAGGCTGAGTAATCTGGTTGACATACTTCTAAAACCCTATATACAACACATTCCAAGTTATGTAAGAGATGACTTAGATTTTCTTACTCATTTGCCAGATGACATCTGACCAGATACAATTCTAGTTAGTTTTGATGTAACGGCACTTTATACGAACATTCCACATGAACTCGGGTTGGAAGCAATACGATATTGGATTGAAAAGTATCCAGAGACATTAGATCCAAGATTTAGTAAAAATTTTGTACTGGACAGTATACGATTTATCTTACTGAACAACACCTTTCATTTTAATGATCAGTTTTTTCTGTAGGTGCTGGGCACGGCGATGGGAACCAAAATGGCACCCACATACGTAACTTTTTGCCTGGCATTTTTAGAACAAAAACTATACAGACTAATAGATGAAAAGTATGGCCAGGAATTTGGCTTATATTTCCAAACACAATGGAAAAGATATTTGGATGATTGCTTTCTTCTCTGGAAAGAATCAAAAGATGACATTCACAATATCCATAACCTTCTTCAATCACTTCATCCAAAAATACAATTCACTATAGAAACTAGTTCAACGAGTCTGCCCTTCCTAGACATCCTGTTGAGAAAAGAAGGCAACAAACTGATTACCGACATCTTTCACAAACCAACCGACACAAAACAGTACTTGCACTTCACTAGCAACCATCCTAGACACACCAAAATACACATCCCTTACAATCTAGCTAGGAGGGTTTGCACCATTGTCACACAACCACAACTGAGAGATAGTCGATTAAAAGAACTTGAAATAGACTTAACACAAAGAGAATTTCCCAAATAAGTTATAAGGACAGGCATAGAAAAGGCGAGATCACATGACATTGTCTTTTTGAGAACTCCCAAAACTAAACTCCCTGAAAACACCATGACATTCGTCACAACACATAACCCACACAATCCATCGGTTTTTTCAACCATTAATCAAAATTTAAATGTCTTGCTTCAAAGTCCGAAAATGTCTCATCCAAAGTTTCCGACAAGCACCTAGTATCAAAAAAATGTTAGCTAGAGCGGAATTCAGGGAACATTCTAACCCACCCGTAGTGAAACAAGCAGCCAGAGGATGCTAGGTCCCCCGCCAAAATGGCAGCAATATTTATAAGCGCTGTCGGTTTCAGAAGATATTCATGAGGATGGCAACAGCTACTTCACAGGCGTAAGAAGCAGAGGGGTCTTTCCACCTTCCCAGGTTTTGAGATCAACTCCGAATGGCTGACTGAATGTTGATTGCTACTGTAATATATTTTCTTTACCATGTAGCATGAAAATTATGTAACCGAAATGTAACCCCAAGAGACAACTCATGGCATATTATCTGCAAACTAAATTTGACAAGAATATGAAGGCATCCTCAACCTATTGCCCAGAAACCAAATTTAGACTTTGCCACAAGGAGTCACCACCTGTAGGTGCAAGCAGGCAAAACACAATCCCAAATGACATCTCATGTCATGATATCGGCATATGAACTTTGAGACTCTGAAGAGGGGTCCTCAAGTTATTGCCGGTACTAGATGCCCACCGGTGTTCATGTTATTTGGGGCGGGTCACATATGAATACAAAATTTGAGAATAATCTGATGAGCAGTTGCCAAATTATTGCCCGGAAACAAATTTTTCCACCAGGAGACGCCACCTGTAGGTAGAAGCGGGAAAAATACAATCCCAAGGAACATGGTATCGTGGGGACATCTGCATACCAAATTTGAGAAGAATCCGATGAGGGTCCTCAAGTTATTGCCCAGAAACCAAATTTAGATTTTGACACCAGGTGACGCCACCTCTAGGCGCAAGTCAGTGAAATGCATTATCAAGCGGCATCTTATGTCACGGTACATTCATACAAAATTTGAGAAGAATCCGATGGTCAGTTCTCAAGTTATTACCCGGAAACGAATTTGTGATGTTGCCACCAGGTGGCGCCACCTGTGAGTGCAAGTGAGCGAAAGGCAATCCCAAGCAACAGCTCCTGGCATGGTAAATGCATGCCAAATTTGAGAAGAATCCGATGAGTCGCAACGTTTCTCATGTTACCCAGAAAGGTACATATGTAGGATATTTCAAAGAAATTCGACCAAGTGTTTCTAAGTTATCACTTGCAGCATGGAATAATGGAATGAACTCTAGTGGCGCCACCTCCGGGTGGATTTTGCTGAAATGCATCACCAACGGTGTTTTGTCGCAGGGAATGCATTTACTAAATTTCGAAGAAATCCGACAAATTGTTCGAAAGTTATCGCTCGCGAAGGATTTGAACAAACATTAGCGGACATGCATTAAAGATTGGAACAAGACCCAGTGGCACCACCTACAGGCGGATCTTGCTGAAACGTAATACCAACAGACGTCTTGTCGCAAAGAATGCAGATGCCAAATTTCGGAGGAATCCGACAAAGCATTTAGGAGTTATCGCTTACGCAGTATTTGCATGGACATGCACTAAATATTGGAACAAGACCCAGTGGCGCCACCTACAGGCGGATCTTGCTGAAACGTAATACCAACAGACGTCTTGTCGCAAAGAATGCAGATGCCAAATTTCGGAGGAATCCGACAAAGCATTTAGGAGTTATCGCTTATGAAGCATTTGCACGAACATCCACGGACATGCACTAAAGATTGGAACAAGACCCAGTGGCGCCACCTACAGGCGGATCTTGCTGAAACGTAATACCAAAAGACGTCTTGTCGCAAAGAATGCAGATGCCAAATTTCGGAGGAATCCGACAAAGCATTTAGGAATGGAACAAGACCCAGTGGCGCCACCTACAGGCGGATCTTGCTGAAACGTAATACCAACAGACGTCTTGTCGCAAAGAATGCAGATGCCAAATTTCGGAGGAATCCGACAAAGCATTTAGGAGTTATCGCTTACGAAGTATTTGCACGGACATGCACGGACATGCACTAAAGATTGGAACAAGACCCAGTGGTGCCACCTACAGGCGGATCTTGCTGAAACGTAACACCAAGAGACGTCTTGTCGCAAAGAATGCAGATGCCAAATTTCGGAGGAATCCGACAAAGCATTTAGAAGTTATTGCTTACGAAGTATTTGCACGGATGCACGGACACATAGAAGCAAGACCCCAGTGGCGCCACCTACAGGCAGATCTTGCTGAAACGTAATACCAAGAGACGTCTTGTCGCAAAGAATGCAGATGCCAAATTTCGGAGGAATCCGACAAAGCATTTAGAAGTTATTGCTTACGAAGTATTTGCACGGACATGTCCGTGCATGCACGGACACATAGAAGCAAGAACCATTTTAAAGTCCCCGGCCGCGTTGCGGCGGGGGACAAAAATCCTGGCTATGCCCATGGAGTTACATACATGACCAATTACAAGCGTCTGGTCTGTCATTCATAATTCAGCCATCGTCCGCATCCATAATCCAAAGACCTATTCCATATTCCATATAACAGTATTACCACCAAATACCACAAGCAGCCAGAGTTCTCAAGTTATTACCCGGAAACAAATTTGTGATGTTGCCAGCAGGTGGCGCCACCTGTGAGTGCAAGTGAGCGAAAGGCAATCCCAAGCAACAGCTCCTGGCATGGTAAATGCATGCCAAATTTGAGAAGAATCCGATGAGCCGCAACGTTTCTCATGTTACCCAGAAAGGTACATACATGTATGTAGGATATTTCAAAGAAATTCAACCAAGTGTTTCTAAGTTATCACTTGCAGCATGGAATAATGGAATGAACTCTAGTGGCGCCACCTCCGGGTGGATTTTGCTGAAACGCACCACCAACGGTGTTTTGTCGCAGGGAATGCATTTACCAAATTTCGAAGAAATCCGACAAATTGTTCGAAAGTTGTCGCTCGCGAAGGATTTGAACAAACATGAATGGACATGCATTACAGATTGGAACAAGACCCAGTGGCGCCACCTACAGGCAGATCTTGCTGAAACGTAATACCAGCGACGTCTTGTCGCAAAGAATGCAGATGCCAAATTTCGGAGGAATCCGACAAAGCATTTAGGAGTTATCGCTTACGCAGTATTTGCACGGACATGCACTAAATATTGGAACAAGACCCAGTGGCGCCACCTACAGGCGGATCTTGCTGGAACGTAATACCAACAGACGTCTTGTCGCAAAGAATGCAGATGCCAAATTTCGGAGGAATCCGACAAAGCAGTTAGGAGTTATCGCTTATGAAGCATTTGCACGAACATCCACTAAAGATTGGAACAAGACCCAGTGGCGCCACCTACACGTGGATCTTGCTGAAACGTAATACCAACAGACGTCTTGTCGCAAAGAATGCAGATGCCAAACTTCGGAGGAATCCGACAAAGCATTTAGGAGTTATCGCTTACGAAGTATTTGCACGGACATGCACTGACATGCACTAAAGATTGGAACAAGACCCAGTGGTGCCACCTACAGGCGGATCTTGCTGAAACGTAATACCAACAGACGTCTTGTCGCAAAGAATGCAGATGCCAAATTTCGGAGGAATCCGACAAAGCATTTAGGAATGGAACAAGACCCAGTGGCGCCACCTACAGGCGGATCTTGCTGAAACGTAATACCAACAGACGTCTTGTCGCAAAGAATGCAGATGCCAAATTTCGGAGGAATCCGACAAAGCATTTAGGAGTTATCGCTTACGAAGTATTTGCACGGACATGCACGGACATGCACTAAAGATTGGAACAAGACCCAGTGGTGCCACCTACAGGCGGATCTTGCTGAAACGTAACACCAAGAGACGTCTTGTCGCAAAGAATGCAGATGCCAAATTTCGGAGGAATCCGACAAAGCATTTAGAAGTTATTGCTTACGAAGTATTTGCACGGATGCACGGACACATAGAAGCAAGACCCCAGTGGCGCCACCTACAGGCAGATCTTGCTGAAACGTAATACCAAGAGACGTCTTGTCGCAAAGAATGCAGATGCCAAATTTCGGAGGAATCCGACAAAGCATTTAGAAGTTATTGCTTACGAAGTATTTGCACGGACATGTCCGTGCATGCACGGACACATAGAAGCAAGAACCATTTTAAAGTCCCCGGCCGCGTTGCGGCGGGGGACAAAAATCCTGGCTATGCCCATGGAGTTACATACATGACCAATTACAAGCGTCTGGTCTGTCATTCATAATTCAGCCATCGTCCGCATCCATAATCCAAAGACCTATTCCATATTCCATATAACAGTATTACCACCAAATACCACAAGCAGCCAGAGTTCTCAAGTTATTACCCGGAAACAAATTTGTGATGTTGCCAGCAGGTGGCGCCACCTGTGAGTGCAAGTGAGCGAAAGGCAATCCCAAGCAACAGCTCCTGGCATGGTAAATGCATGCCAAATTTGAGAAGAATCCGATGAGCCGCAACGTTTCTCATGTTACCCAGAAAGGTACATACATGTATGTAGGATATTTCAAAGAAATTCAACCAAGTGTTTCTAAGTTATCACTTGCAGCATGGAATAATGGAATGAACTCTAGTGGCGCCACCTCCGGGTGGATTTTGCTGAAACGCACCACCAACGGTGTTTTGTCGCAGGGAATGCATTTACCAAATTTCGAAGAAATCCGACAAATTGTTCGAAAGTTGTCGCTCGCGAAGGATTTGAACAAACATGAATGGACATGCATTACAGATTGGAACAAGACCCAGTGGCGCCACCTACAGGCAGATCTTGCTGAAACGTAATACCAGCGACGTCTTGTCGCAAAGAATGCAGATGCCAAATTTCGGAGGAATCCGACAAAGCATTTAGGAGTTATCGCTTACGCAGTATTTGCACGGACATGCACTAAATATTGGAACAAGACCCAGTGGCGCCACCTACAGGCGGATCTTGCTGGAACGTAATACCAACAGACGTCTTGTCGCAAAGAATGCAGATGCCAAATTTCGGAGGAATCCGACAAAGCAGTTAGGAGTTATCGCTTATGAAGCATTTGCACGAACATCCACTAAAGATTGGAACAAGACCCAGTGGCGCCACCTACACGTGGATCTTGCTGAAACGTAATACCAACAGACGTCTTGTCGCAAAGAATGCAGATGCCAAACTTCGGAGGAATCCGACAAAGCATTTAGGAGTTATCGCTTACGAAGTATTTGCACGGACATGCACTGACATGCACTAAAGATTGGAACAAGACCCAGTGGCGCCACCTACAGGCGGATCTTGCTGAAACGTAATACTAAGAGACGTCTTGTCGCAAAGAATGCAGATGCCAAATTTCGGAGGAATCCGACAAAGCATTTAGAAGTTATTGCTTACGAAGTATTTGCACGGACGTGTCCGTGCATGCACGGACACATAGAAGCAAGACCACAGTGGCGCCACCTACAGGCGGATCTTGCTGAAACGTAATACCAAGAGACGTCTTGTCACAAAGAATGCAGATGCCAAATTTCGGAGGAATCCGACAAAGCATTTAGAAGTTATTGCTTACGAAGTATTTGCACGGACATGTCCGTGCATGCACGGACACATAGAAGCAAGAACCATTTTAGAGTCCCCGGCCGCGTTGCGGAGGGGAACAAAAATGCGGTGACTCTCGATGTGGCACGTGCGAACATCTGATAGAAGGGCCTTCTATCACATTCGAAAATTCGGACAAGGTATTTACTGTGAAACAAGATATGAACTGCGCCTCTAAAAACGTTATATATGTGATGAGGTGTAGCGGTTGTACTGCCGATTATATCGGACAAACTTTATATCTACGAGGCCGTGTTCGCGTGCATAAGCAACAGATTTCGACGTCTTCGTTAAGACATATGCGCGTTAGTAAACATATACACAGCTGTGGCAAAGGAAATTTCACCATATTTCCTTTTTATCAGATTACGGCAAGTAAATCAATTCCAAGATGGCTGGATGTCCAGGAAGCTATGTTTATAAGTAAATTTAAAAGCCGTTTGAATAGTATATGAATAATATATCTATCTATATGAAAGAACAGGACACTTACCATGTTTTTCCCAAAAACATGCTTGGAACGTGTGAGGTTAAATCAAACACAAATCATCTTGTATATATCATTAGACATGTGTAGTCCTATCTGGGGGGCTTAATCCCACTTACAATTGTATAGACTGACTTCATTGATTTGTACTTGCATTTACCAGATGTATTATTGTGCTACTTTTCCAAGCATTACAAATTAAGATTGTATGCTTTAATCCTCCCCATTAAGTTATTGTGTTCCCTTTTAATAGGGCTGTACTATTATTGCAATACTTGAATAATCTGTATATAGAAATAATTGTATCTTTCATGACGTATATTGGATACGATCACCAAGGACAATGTTATACAACACTGTGCCTTATAAAACTGTTACGATCTGACATACCGTGAGTATGCTCTCTGAAGAAGCTGAATAAAACAGCAGAAATGCGCATTAGAGCAATGTGAGCGTGTCGGCGTTTTCTCTATTTTCAAACAATTTATCTTCACGTTTGACCCTTTTCCTGAATTTCTACTATATATATATGTATTCGTACTTCAACCGGTTTGGTTTCTTTGCTTTGGAGTTTCCTTTGTTATACTAAATCAATTGTGACCAGAACAACATCCATATTGCTGATATATGGATGAATACAATTATTGTATTGTATTGATTAATCTAGCAAATCGTGACTGCATTCGGAGGAAGTAACATCGCCTATATCAAATGAACAAGTTAATGGAAGAAAAAAAATCAATCCAGATTAGCAGATATCATTTCGACGTTTCAACTCTAAATTAAATTTTGTTCCAATATACTTTAGAAGAAATCTACCTTACATTTTATTTTACAATTCTATGTTTGATCCATTATTCATCTTAATAGCCAGAATGCATGTATTGCTAACCAATGTCGTCTTTATATTTTGTATACGCCAATTGACTTTGGATGTGAACTATTGAATTTTAGATATTAAAAATAGAATTTTGGTTAGATAAAATTCAACTGTGGATGTATAAAATACCACTCTGGTAACTTGCCATAGAAGAAAAATTGCTGAAGCACACAGACTGAAGGAATAGATTTTTAAAGAAACAAGACTGCATCTCGGGATATCTTCCAGGTTTGAACCATTTGATTGGTCAGTTCAGATTTTTTCAAATGGAAATCCAGCATATTGATTGGTTTGTGAAGAAAGAAAAATTCAGCCTATCATTGATCTTTGCTTGTTAATTCGTGCAACAAACTAATGTAATCACACACATAAACTGGTTGACAGCTGAAATAACTCTTTCTGGAAACAACGTGTGATATTGTTATATTACCAGTAATTGGACTATCCCCAATGGCTCAAATGTAAGTATATATAGTTCTAATTTGTATTCATTTTATAATCAAGATATGCAACCTGTAATCCTATTCACTCAGTCAAAATTTAATTTTCTGTTTCTCCAAAGATATCGGCAAAAACTCGATTAGGCCAATTCACTTCTGGGTTGAAGATCATCCGCAAATCTTTGTGAGGGAGGTAAACAGATAGGCAAACAATAATGCAGACTTCGGAAAATTCCTATAGTATGATCGAAAGTACTATGCTATTTTTGTTGGTTGGTTTATTTGTTTGTTTGTTTTGCCGATCATACCAAGTGGAAGATTAACTGTATATTGTTCTTAATATTGACTAGAATGGTCAACCATACTTATTGACCGGACAATTGAAGACGTAGACGTATTTGTAAAGCAATATGGACGCAAACCGGTAGACCTATATAGGCCCAGACTGTTAAGCGCGGTTAAATCATATCCGCGTTCCACTAGCAGGTTTATCGATATAGTACAATGGTCTCTATATGAAACTGCAAGGATAAAAGCTCGTTCAGGGTGTAAGGTAAGAATTGGATATCACGTTTAATGGTGAGATTTGATGGTATACATTGGGTCGATGAAGCTGTATCCAAGCCATCCTTGTTGTACGGTACGTGTGAGATGTCCAAATTTCAAGGTTATTGCCTGTACACCATATTCACATCCGGTTTATAAAGGTTTATTAAGACCCCAGTTGTCGTAGACCTATCATTCGCGTTACAGACGTGCAGTCGACTACATCATAAACTTGTTCTATTTTAATACGACTGTGGAGTTCACCAACTTGTTTGATCGATACACATACGATAGAAATTTGCCTCTTGAAATTCTCTACTCCCAGTATAGGCATACATGCATATACCGGTACGTGTTCAAACACGGAAGCTCAGTCAAATTTCCAACTTCCGGTGCAGGGAAATTTCGCTATAACACCCACATATGAAGATGGAACGTAGGATACTTGTTTTTTTTTTCAGTAAGATTGTTAAAAAGCAATCACACGCTTAGGGGCTAGTTTCCTACACAGGAAAAGAAGAGTCTACAGTTTTCAGTGATGACAAGGCAGCAAGATCTTCGTATTGACAACTTTATCCGTTTCACTGGCAGTATTATTTCCCAGAAAGAAATAGTTTAGGATGAAAGTAACTCCGAAAATGGAAGTCATTGTGATAAAATATTCTATATTTCGGCAGTGCTTATGCCATCACCAGGAATACATATGAACAATTGGAGTATACAGTCGGCTATATATACAAGTTTGAGTGGAAAAGGCGGCAAATATACAAGCGAGCATTGGAGTTCAGCAAACAATACCACTGGTGGGAGTTACACTCAATATATTAGTGAGTACTAGTTAATACAATGAAGCTCCTGTTCACCTAAAGACAATCAGGTCCTTAGATGCTATTATTCCATGATTTAGTTTAGGTGTTTTACTCTTGATAGCAAGTGCTTCTATCTGAATCTGATGGTATAACGGTGTTTCGGAAGTCAACACATACTGGATTGTTTGTGCACTTTTGTAGTTTTTAACCCTGGTTCCGTAAAACGGCATGGATACGAGCACTCGTACAACGTGCACGTAAATTATGTACCACAAGCAAACTGTTCTCCAAAGAACTTGAAAATATCAAAAATTTCATCATATGGAATGGTTTCCCTAGGCGAATATGTGAAAAACTGTTAAATAAATATAAAAACCCGACTGAGAAGAAAAGTAACAACTCTGAAGAAACCTGCAAAATATATGTGCGACTTCCTTACCTCGGCAAACAAGGAGAACGTATTGTTAACAGATGTGTTAAGAAAGTAAAACGGCTATTAACAGGTGCCGCCAATTTTGTCATTATTTACAATACTCAGAAGGTTTCCTCTATTGTGTCATACAAAGATTTTATTCCTGTAAAAATGAAAAGCTATGTTGTATATGAGTTTAGCTGCCCAGGATGTGGTACTAAATACATTGGCAAAACTGAACGGTGTCTCTTCGCGAGACGAGCACAGCCGAGACAAAAGTGAGATCCAATCACATGTCTTGAAATGTCTTGGTTTTCAACACATATATGATCTCATGGCTATACCAGTTGGAGCAGACAAAAGACGTACATTTGCTCTGTCCCCTCACATGTTATTACCAAATGTTAAAATAATAGACCAAGCCAAGAATTGGAATGAACTATTGTTCAAAGAAGCACTTGCTATCAAGAGTAAAACACCTACACTCTCAGAAATATTCAGGGAATAATCCTGAATAGATCAGGCTGCACATCCACAACTCAATTTCAGGGATTTTACCTGAAATTCAGGAATAATTTCCTGAAATTCAGGTATATCATCCATGAATTGGAGCTAAATTACCTGAATTTTAGGGGATTTTACGTACCTGAATAAGGTCGGGAACATACTAATCAGGGTGGTGAATTTGCCTGAATTTCAGGGAAAATCCACTCATTCAGGGATCATTTTCCTGAAATTCAGGAAATTATCCCTGGATTTCAGTTAAAATCCCTGAAATTGAGTTGTGGATGTACAGCCTGATCCATTCAGGATTATTCCCTGAATATTTCTGAGAGTGTAAACTAAATCATGGAATAATGGCATCTAAGGACCTGATTGTCTTTAGGTGAACATGAGCTTCATTGTATTAACTAGTACTCACTAATATATTGAGTGTAACTCCCACCAGTGGTATTGTTTGCTGAACTCCAATGCTCGCTTGTATATTTGCCGCCTTTTCCACTCAAACTTGCATATATAGCCGACTGTATGTACTCCAATTGTTCATATGTATTCCTGATGATGGCATAAGCACTGCCGAAATATAGAATATTTTATCACAATGACTTCCATTTTCGGAGTTACTTTCATCCTAGTTTATGTGAAATTGATCTGTGGGAATAATGGATTTAAGAAATAGTTTACCAGTCGTGATGTGTATAAGCCCTACGGGTCCGTGTAACCTTGCACAGTTCAATTTTCGTTTTTTGTTTTTGGTTTCTCGAAATCAAAAATTGAAATTTGACCGTCAATTTTCAATTTTCGTTTTTTGTTCCTGTAATCTCAAAATCAAAAATTGAAATTTGACCGTCAATTTTCAGTTTTCGTTTTTTGTTTTTGTGATCCTTAAAATCAAAAATTGAAATTTGACCTTCAATTTTCAATTTTTGATTCTGGGATTACAAAAACAAAATAACGAAAATTGATATTTGACAGTCAATTTTCGTTTTTCGTTTTGCTTGACGCAAAAATGAAAATCAAATATTGAAAATTGCCTCGACTTGTCCGTTTTTCGTTTTTTGATTTTAACTTTGACGTATCAATGTTAAGGGAGTAGAGGACGTTCATTTCTAGAGGTTGAAAGTTTTTTTAAATTTCAGGATTTTTTCATCAGGTTAGGAGAAGATGATCCATGGAAAAAAAATTGGGGGTCACCATACTCGTTAAAAAAATTTGGCAGCCAAATGCATGTAGACCACTTAAAAGCCATAACACTGAATACATAGGGAAATTTGATTTTTTTCTACTTTGATGCTCAATGAATCAAACTTCCCAAGGTCAAATTTCCCCCATTTTGCTATATAATACTAAACACATATAGTGCTTGTTAAATGTGTAATAAAAACAGGGGGACACCATACTTTCTTAGAAAATATTAGAGGTATAACAGATAAACAGAGCCTTTTCAGTCCTATTTCCAGGAGGGGGTGGGGGTGGGGAATCAGGGTGGGTGTGGAGAATATTATTGAAGTTGTATTTATTAGCCATTCAGAAGTTTTCTTCTTGTTGAAAGTGAATAAGAGTGAATTTGGGGGTATTCCAGAGGAATAATTTTTAACCTATGGAGCACTTTGTACCCTCCAAGCGTTGAATTTAAAATGCCAATTTTTTGGTTCATCCCACCACACTATCGAACCACCAGTAAAATGCATAAATGGTTGTATTGTGTCTTTTGTTGATTTTTATTCCATTTTGAGATGTCTGGAAACTTTTGTTAGGAAATTCAGCTTGTTTTGAAAAATTTGACAAATGACCATGTTGTAGCCCCATAAGAGCAGGGAAATGAACGTCCTCTACTCCCTTAAGCTCGCACGTGGACGGGTTATGATGTCACTTCCGGTATGACGAGTAGAATAGAAAACGCAAATCGTGTCGTATAAGAGGTGTGGAGCGTAAGAGGCATGTGGCCCACGAGGCCATCCTCGGGAGCCAGTGTGTTGATCGATTTGATAGGGTATCTATGCATTGCCTTGGTTAGTTGCCCACGGTAGTTCTGGATAAAACAAAGATCGAGGGGTATCCTCTAAATCAAACCAATCATTGAACAGGCTCAGCAAGCTCATTACGCCAAACCATTAGCTGCAATGTTTGAGATGTGACATCGCTGGCATAACTTTGATGTCAAGCTGAAATCAAAGCTGAGAGTCAAAGCAAAAACCGCCTGCTTGGGATACCGACATGCTAATTCAAAATAACCTCGGAGGATGAAATGTTCGAGATTGAGGCAAGGACTCAAACACTCACTCGAATCACCAAAAATGTCCGGGTGAACCTTGTGCGAGGATTCACGATTTACCTGGACTTGTGAAGATGCACCAGACAGGTCTGGATAGGTGGCATCCTGTAGTTGTCGTTGGTTATTGGCATTGAGGCCTGAGCCAATCAGGACGCGGTCTTAGATTTTCTCATTTCTAAAAATAGATGTTTTGAGCGCTACAAAAGCGAACAGCATTCATGCACACAACCGCTATTTGTTATTGATTTGAAATATAGTATTCATAAAGATACCAACAAAGATTTAATACCAATAAGAGTAAGCATCGCGGTGATGGGCCGCGAAATCCGTGTATGGCCAGCGTTTCGTAAACCACCATTTCAAACAAGCACACAAGCGTCACGTTTGATGCCAGACGTCTGACTGCTTCAACGCTTCAGGTCCAATCTTCTTTCTCTATTTTTGGGACCTGGATCGTTGGAGCGTTCACATGCCCGTAACGTTCAGCGTCAAAAACGCTTCAACGCTTTAAGTGCGGGTGTCAAACGCTTCAACGCATCTACGCGGGAAGTTCCTTTTGGGGTTATGATTACGGTACCCACGTATTTAATATTTTACCCTACTGTAATGAAACTCATATGTGCATCAACACCGTTGTTCTCCATATAATGCTTCACACCTACTGCACGAATGCCTACTCACTTCTGGACATGCGTAGTTGGCCCATTATAATCTAGCTCGAATGCCTGGCTCCAGGGATCTATAGTGTGGTGACACTCCCATATCTTTCCCCCTACTGGCTTTCCATATTGTGCTCTACACCTGCCTAAATAATCCGATTTGCGCTTTCCATACTACTCCGCTGACCGAAAGTGACATCATAAGCCTTGCGTGTGCGCAGTTAGCATTGATGCGTCAAAGTCAAAATCAAAAAACGAAAAACGGACAAGTCGAGACAATTTTCAATATTTGATTTTCATTTTTGCGCGAAAATTGAAAATTGAATGTCAAATTTCGATTTTTGATTCGGAGAAACCGAAAACGAAACTTAAAAATTGACGGTCAAATTTCAATTTTTGATTTTGAGAAACCAAAAACAAAAAAACGAAAATTGAATTGTGCAAGGTTACACGGACCCCTACACCACGGTCCGAAAACCTGCGTTGAGCGGAATTAGACACACGTAACAAACGGTGACGCTCAAGATCGTACTTTGCAATAAGAGTGTGAATATCAGCATTTTCTTTATATCAGGATATGCCCAATGAATTTGCTAGCCACGACTATTCATTATCCAAATAGAAAGAATTTGCTGAATTGAAAGTCTATTCTGGTTTTATTAGACATGATGTCAGATACAGTTGGATCGACGTGAAATCAAATTAAGTAATAGGGACTGGAATACCAAATCGCCAGGAGTAAACACAGGGGCTCTAATCCATCCAGCCATTGAATATGGAGAGGAAGAAGTTTGAAGATCGGAGTCTAGAACGAACCGGTATACTTCTAGATTATCGACGCGAGTTGGCATTCACTTGCATCTGATTTTAACCTCGGGAGATTGATACAACGCGTATGGGTTTTATCAAACGAGTGTGATAAAAATCAGATTAAACGCGACATTAAAAGGGTGGTCAAAAACGATGCCGGAATACTGACATGAAGTCATATGACCTCACACGGCCTACAGACAAATAAACTGTCTGCATATTTTCAAAACATCACAAGAACCAGAAGTGATTGATTTGTAACTCAGTCACGCTTGTAGCTGTTCATGTCGACATATTGAATGGCATGACCACACGGCCCCTAGCACCGGCTTGGGCGGTATAAATGACCACGAGTATATAGATATAAATCTCTTCTATCATACAGGTGTGTCACATTGATTTTGGCCGCTGCATGGGATTCGAGAAATTTGGGCGTGTGGGCGGTGGTATTAGGGTGAAGTGTCGAAGTATGGAGTCTCTATACATAACCACATGCTTTATATAAAAATACACCTTTTATATAAAGCATGGGGTTATGTATAGAGACCTCAGAGAACTCTCACCGACCCAGTTATATTACCTGTACTTTACACACATGGGAGTGTGACTAACGTCACAGGACCTACGAAGTAGGGTGGTCACCTAAGTAGATCAAATTTTCATCCAAATTAGGTCAGCTCAGAACTTGCTGGTAACAGTCCCCTAAAGCACGATTATGCCAAAAATCAAGGTTCTAATGTCAACGGTTCTCCTTATTTTGCCGGAGAGAGCCTACGTCGTAGGGGGAAAATATGTTTTGCTACAAATAATGGGAGGCTTGCACAATAAACCAAAGGATAAACCGGAGATCAGATGTCAGTTGATCGGTTAAGTGGCCAAATTCGACAGACAGGAAGTGGCATTCACCCAATCGGATTGTATAGTTGGACTGGTATTTTGCAAATCCCCAGTTGGATGTTCAAATATAACTAGTTGTTTCCTATTTCATAACAGAATATTTTGTCACTATAAGAACCAAGGCAAAATGTCTGCAGCAAAATATTTCATTATAAGTCATTGATCTGTGAATACATTTACTGATGGAATTTGTTACTTTCTCTTTTTGACCAGTTTGCATGATGCCCCAAAAGAATATGTTCAACTTCTGTAGACGATAAAGTACGGTACACGAAATTCCTGGATGTTTATGGTTGAGTTGGATTGGAACTTTAACCACAAGTATGTCTGACGCGAAGAGACTACACCAGCAACTCTTCATTCTGGTCGAAAACGAACTTCATCCCAGCATGAGCCAGTATAGGGGCGTAATTACTGCATCTTACGGTCACTTGCCGGCAGGCGTCTTGTCCAGTTGTAATTCAGCTCTCGATCTCCTGCATGCCTTGAATAACTGGGGGAAAATATGTCTGGGCAATTACACTGTGCTCAAAGAGATTCTCGAAGACTCGTGCATGATATCATTAAAATGTAAAGTGGAAGACCAAGAGAAACTCATCAAGCGAGCATTATATGAAGAGCAGCTTGGTGCGGCGAGACAGGAAGCAACAGGTAGGCAATAAGCTATATTCGCCAAAGTTCATATTTAGTTTCTTATTAAAGTTTTGCGCATAAATATTGTCAATTGTTGTGCAGGTGTATATTGCGGTGGGTTCGTATTGGTATTCAAAATTATTTTGTCTTGATTTTATTTCGGATATATTTAATTCTTTGTCTAAATATGGTAGAGTGTAGCTTGAATAGTTGAGTTCTGCTTTGCTGCAATCTGCTTGATGTTGTTTACAGGTCGACCATCTATTCCAATTGCAGAGGATGACCGATTATATGTGAGACAAGGCCCATCACGACATCCTGATGACGAAACTGTCGCTAAACAACCGGAATCAGCATTTTTTGAAGGTGACCAGTTACATGAATTACGTCGAATTCCTGACGCTCCTGGGCGCACTGGAGATGAAACAGTCGCCAAACAGCCCGAGTCAGGATTGTTTGGTAGTGACCAGGTTTGTGATCTGAATCTGATCCCCGACGACACTGAACGACCAAGAGATGAACAACGTCCGAGTACTGTTATTCTTGAACGACCCAGAGATGATCCACGCCTGCATACTGCTGCTCTTTATGAACGGCCTAGAGATGAACAGCGCCTGAATTCTAGAGAAAATGCTTACAAATCTTCTCATATATTCAAAATTGTTCAACGCAGCGATGCTTGTAAAGATTGGCGCCCTCTGGGCAGAGAATTGGGACTTGAGGACCCAGAATTTGATGTCATCAGTAACGATTACCCGCAACAGCTTCGAGAACAATGTTACCAAATGTTGCAAGCGTGGCTGCAATCAGCAGGAAGAAGTGCGACCCCGAAAGCTTTAATTGAAGCTTTGAAAAGTTTGGATTATAATAATGTAGCAGGTGAGAATTCCATGTTGTTCCAAGGGGAGATGCTAACTGAAATTCAAGCAATAGTTCCTAGTCAATTTGTTGTTAGAAAGTCTTTGATATTACTTTGACAGCAGTTGAAATTAGGGGTATCTCAGCGCTAAGAATTACACTGGAATTGATTCAAATATACGGAGAAAAAAATAATATATTAAACATATATACAGGAGAGGAAAGGCAGATCTGGAACGGGCTCGACAGACCGTGTATAGCTAGACCCCCACCACATTTTGGGACCGCAATGTTATAAGTCCTATCTTAGATAGCACCAGTCCAACATTTAACATGGCCCTCTGCGGCTCCTGGAGAGTCCTTTTTCGATCATCAAAAAGAGACGTCGAATGGTTGTCAGATCTTCGTTATCTCCCCTGTATATATTTTTTATATATATTAATTCTATTATTATTTGAACAGCCTTCCGTGAAAAATAGATTGTGTTCGTAGCCTTATTGTAATTCTAGAAACAAACTACAATGTAGATGTCTATTAGATGAGCTTGTACCTCAAAGTACCCCCTGTCCATGCATTAAGCCTTAATTGAGTCAAGGTACGTTCTATGTTAGAAGTATAATGCAGTGAAGTTGAGATGAGACGACAGAGGGGAGGGGGTCATATATGCATAAATATAAGAACCGTTATTAGCCCTGGCTCATGGATTACGTATAGATTATGGATGATGAAAATACACGTATATCAGGGGAATCCACCCCCCCCCCCCACACCCCCACACCCACCCCCACACCCCAGTCAAGATAGGGTTGAGCAAACTATCATGATATCTAGAAATATACTGCGACATATTGTTCAAATGCAAGAACTTTTCTTACCTCAAAGTCAAACCTGTTGCAAATGTCTCAAAAATAATGAACGATACTGCAGATTTGAAAACAGTAATATTTCGATGTCTTGTATGTTGACATAATCTCTCGTAAGAAACCAGGTTATGTTTATTTATTTAGATATTTCCCTTTTGGATGTTGGTGCCATTATTTCGTATATTGGTGCTAAATAGTGTCGTATATTGTTGCAAAATTTCCCTCACATAGCGTTTGCTGAACGGGCTAAATATATGGTTGAATTGTAAAAAATATTGACACAGGTGTATATACGAGTTTAGAAAAATAAATTTGAATATGTTTTGTATTGTTTTGCAGACGATATCATCGACTATTTTATAGCCCGTCCTTTTGACTTGTGATAATTCGTTGGATGCTGCTGCTGCATGTTGTTCCAATAAGAGGCCTTACATCTATAGAAGGAATCGGTGGGACAGAGAGGACCAATTCTGTTTCGCTTGCAAGCAAATATGTGTTTGTGTGTCAGTGACTGGTGTCGTGGGTTCGTACAGTGGTAGGATGCTGATGGACACGCTGTAAAATACTAGAGTGAAATTTCACTCAAGTAAGAGTGAGAGTCCCTCCCACGCAAGTACTTGAGTGAAAAGTTTCACTGAATGAGTTCAACTTGAGTGAAATCGACTTCACTCAACTTGATTGAGTTATCGACTCAAACTTGAGTGAAATTTGAGTGAATTTCACTCACACTTAAGTGAATTTCACTCACACTTAAGTGAATTTCACTCACGCTTAAGTGAATTTCACTCAACTTGAGTGGGATGAGTTTCCACTCTTACTTGAGTGAAAGTTTTTTAGAGGGCACCTAATCCAGTCTTGATTAACAAGGCTAGAGCTATGTCAGTACAGTGAATGTAAATAGAAAGCAAGTTTCAAGATGGCGATATTGCTCAAACAGTTTATGAACAAGCTGTGAATATTTACAGTCTCTTCACGAGCGTGTCTCGGACATATGATTCATAATATCAAGTTGTCTTACAGACTGTGATATCAGCACGAATGACCTTAGACTGGACGAGTCTCTATTTCATATGTAATATTTAATAATAATAAAATTTAATAAATATATACGTTTGATAAATAAATAAATAGAATGAAAAAAAAATTGAAAAAAAAAATGAAAAAAATTCAAGCATTTCTTAATAGGCAGAGTTACTTCCTCTTGTTTCGCGTTTAAAATACATTATGAAACAGGGGCTGGATCCAGTCTAGAATGACCTGCGAGTAGCGTTTCCAACCCAAGTCTCGGAGACATTCATGACACGTGCTGGTGGCCATATTGGGTTTTCATCTTGGATCATTTGTTCATTTTCTTTAATTTGATCATTGACTTGAATATATGACACAGGTTTCTCAGTTACTAGCTGATGGCATTCTGTTATACAGAAGGTCATGCAGTGGCCATTAAATACGTTCTAATCTGTATCTAATTAACGTTAAGTAGCAAACAAATGCATTACTGCTGAAGATAGCATCGACTAATTCATGTTCAAGGTTAACTTGTATGCTTCCACTTCCACATAGCTTACAATACTATGGAAATTATGAATAATTACGAGGTATTAATACCTTGTTTGGATAGATGTGCACATTTATTTTAATCTATTAAGTAGTAGATCAAAAGTGGTGGCAACAATATATATTTGAATATTAAATGTGGGAAGAAATTGCGAAGCTGTTAATGACATTTGAAACTCACCAATTGATTGACAATTTAGTCTGAGTGCTTGTTAATAGATAAATAATAATCAGAAAAATAAAAGATCTGTTAAGTGAGGTTGGAAGAAATATTTATTCCGCGAGAAACTTCTTCTTTTGGCATAAAAGCGGTGGTAGAAGTCATAAACTACTTTGATAATTTCGATGAGCCGTTTTACACGATGCAGTCACGATCCTGATATTGTTACTGGTAAGTCCCAATTATATAATATTTATCAGGCCGAAATATTATTAACAGTATTTTCGTTATTTAGGGATTACACTATTTTAGAATAGCACAGATTCTAGTGCTGAAAAATGGTCGAGTCGCGTGCGGGATTCGAACCAGCGACCCCAGAGTCAGGCACCTAATCGTCACCACTGTAGTCGGCGATCTAAATCACTCGGCCAACGGGCCTCCCACAAACCGGTAGTCTTGAAAGCGAACATACAGTATATCTCTGATGACCGCAATGACACTGCTCCCATAGCTGATACATTAGAAGATATATTTTTTATCATTTAGGAAGTGATCGTATAACAGTATTTTGCGTTATTGTGGGAATATTATTATAAAATTATATTCGTAGTACCTGTACTTGTAAATTGTAATATAATAATTGTTATGAACATTTCACTTCAAACTTTAAATAGTCATAGACACTACCAATCTAATTAAAATTAAATCCTTCCCCATTTGGATATGTTTCTTGCATATATATACGATTGGGGAGCATTGGCAGGATATTAATCTATTAAGATTGAGACACTACAGATGTCTATGCAAATGTATGTTCAGTATTAAATCGGAATATATTGAAGAATTTGCAATTGCGCGAGAAAAGAAATGTGTATGCAAAATTATATGTCTTTTGTACCAAATATATCACATTGTCGTTTCTTACTGACATAGCCATTGTTCTATTGCTATGAGAATATTTGCTCATCTGTTAAATGTGAAGAAAAGCAGCAGTTTAAAATTACCTAGCACGAGTTTTGTAGCATCTCGATATACACATGGGTCATAGAGTTAACATCTTTACATGAAAGACTGCGCGATTTGAAAAGGATATGTGAGGTTTACATACGAAAAACTCTTTTTTGTGTGATGGTGATAACGCCGATTGTTTTCCACTCCAAAACCTGCCATATAAGATTTTTCTTGAAGTTTACATACTGAAATATCCCCTTCGAAAAAACTGAGATGTTCAGTTGTATAAAAATGGAGATATTATTGATCAAAATGTGCTCCCGGGCTTATTTTCGGGCATTTTCATGAAGGGTTTTCTCATGTAGCAAAAATATGACACCTCAAACCAAAACCATTTGTGGTTCTTTCCAATAAACAAACTTCCTAATATATTGTGTGACAAAATTATTTTGGTTTGAGGTGTCATATTATTGCTATAAGAGAAAATCCTCACTGTAAATGGCTGAAAAATACCAAATCAGCCGAGGAGCACATTTTGATCTATCACATCTCCATTTTGATACAACGGAGCATCTAAGTTTTTTCGAGGCTGATATTTCAGTATGTAAACTTCTAGAAAAATCTGATTTGGCAGGTTTTGGATTGAAAAAAAAAAATCATCTTGATTACCATCTCACACAAGGGAGTTATTCCCGTATTGTCGTCACATATCCTTTGTTTTGTGGTATGCCGGATCTGATGACTGTATCTATGATATAGTATAAATTATAGCTATATTATATCTTGTAGTATGGTATAATCATTATAGCTACCCTATATCAGGCGAGAGACTCCTGAGCATATGCTCTTGTACGGTCATCTTCAAAACGTTAAGGTTTCTTTTTTAGCCAAAGGCGAAACCTTGATTATCTTGCATAGCAGATCGCTTTCGGCCTGTTTCAGTAGTCATTTCGTCATCTCTTGTATTGGCCTAGAAAACCTGATGGGAAAATACGTTAGGGTTTGACTTTCTAAACTGTTCGCTGATCCAGAATGTAAAATATTTAAACCTAGCATGTATATCAATAAAATATTAATGGATAGATCAGTGAAATTTTATAGAAATCTGCGTGAGTAGTAGACAGGTCCTGATGGAAGTGGACCAATCAGAATTGAGAACGAAAGTAGGTCAAGTATGACGCGTTTGACGTCATCGTATGACGTCACTGGGGTCTAGGTCACGTGAAAGTATGTCAAGGTCGTCCCGCTGTCCTTATCTAGGTCACTTATGACGCGTTTGACGTCATCGTATGACGTAATTAGGTCGTGGTCGCTCGTAAGTAGGTCGATTACGTAAGAAACCGGTTTAAATTATGTAATAACGTTACGTAATTAGGTCATGGTAGATCGTAAGTAGATCGATTATGTAAGAAACCGATTTAAATGATGTAATAGTGTTACGTAATCAGGTCCTGGTCGCTCGTAAGTAGGTCGAATGACGTAAGAAACCGGTTTAAATAGGGCGGTATGATGTCTATTTTTAGCAGTGATGCCTATATTTAGCTAATCTTTGTTAGCTAACAATAAAAACATCACGTAACCCTTTGACGGTTACTAGGATATAAGACGAACATTCGTTTGTCACAGGCCTCTCACGCACGAAGTGCGTTTTTTACGTATTGGGTCGATCTCTTGTCTCGGTATACATTGTATGACGAGAAAACAAAGGATGGCTGTAAATTCGCATTATCAATCATTCCTTTGAGAACAAGTGGTTCGTTTCTTAAAAGAAGGTCTTTCATATATTAGAGACTAACACATCGCATTGTAATAGAGCAAATGCCATGTACAGTTAACTGACCGTACGGGTTAAAACCATGTACATCGTATTGTCACAGTCTACCGAACATCTATTGACCTTGTCGGGGCGTAACGGTCCATTACACTTTAGCGATCTCCTTTGATACGTGTCGGTGCACACTGTAACGACATTCTTTCTTTGATTTTCTAGTCTAAAACAGTTGGATAATCTAGGTTGATTATTTATTATGCCTTTAATATATAAATAGGGAGAATTTCTGTTAAATGCCGGTCATACCGATGGTGCGTATATAGTTAACTGACCGTACGGGTTAAAACCGTGTACATCGTATTGTCACAGTCTACCGAACATCTATTGCCCTTGTCCGTGTGCCACGGTCCATTGAGTTCAAATAGGGATGTATTATGCGTCGCTATTGACATCAATACCATTCAAAAGACCTTTATTCGATGCCTCTAGCATTGTCTCTGCACACGGGAGAAAATTAAACTATGTCGTCGTGTACTAAAATAGACCAACTGTTAGCTATGCATCTGTCTCTCTGGTCGAGTTACTACGAGAATAAAAGAAACGTTTAACACTCTTTCTATCGCAATTATTTCAAGAAATTCGATAAACACGTATAACATAATTTGACAAAAACAAAGATAAATTTTTACCGTATTGGCGTCGCTAAAATTATGGCCTCTCAACGTGTTATTTATCCGGCAACTTACACTATTGTGCAAGTTACCAACACAATAGCATTGTTTTACAAGTCACCAACACTCTAGCGTTGTTTTACAATACAATACAGTAAACACACATCGTAAAAGGTTAAATGATCGTCATGATTTGTACGGTTCCAGCGGCCTGCAAAGCGTTCGCAAGCGTCGCGCCCCGGTGGCGCTGCAACCCAGCTCACGGGGCGCACGCGCAACGCCGGTAGCGCCTGTTCAACGCCCGATACTCGAGAAAAGAGCATCGTCGCCATCCCCAGCCGTACCCAAGATAGGGCCGCTATGGGTATGTTTACAATTCATAACGTAGGAGTGATATCAGTTTTAATCACGTTATTGTCAATGTTCGTGAATTCTTGAAGTTCATCTTCGTTCATCATCATCTTTTCGCTTTATTTCTTTATTTCAGCATTCGACAGTGAGCCTCTTAAATCACCGTCAGTTTTTTTTCTTTCTTTCTGATCATTATTATTCGGTGTACCAAGTCCTAATCAGACTCGATATCTTCCAATCCGGGAAAGTCCGTGGGCAACCTGTCCTTGAAGAGCTGTTTCCGCATCTTGATGGCGTTTTTTAGGGCCTCTCTTTGAGGTAAACCCATATCCTCTTCTAAGTATCTCTTTGTTTTCATGATGGCCCTGTGGTCAGGATCACTTTTCATTTCAAGAGTAATCGAGGTATAGTTTTCATACAGAGCCATTGCAGATTTTATGATTCGTGGTTGCATGTTGATATAGGCCTTCTGTAAAGTCTCTTCATCCTGTCCATCTGCCTGGATAGTAGCGGCGTGTGCGTTAATAGCGTTGTCCACAATGCGATCCCAAAATGACGACTCCCCTTCGTCCGTGTCTGAATCACCCAAACTTTCGCTTTTCTCGGATGAGCTAGTGCTGTCCGCATCAGACCATGAGTTTCAGCACTGTCATCGCCATATGATGAGTTCACGGTATCCGTATCATCGCATAGACTGTCTACATCAGAGACTTCGTCGGTGTCTTCATACCCATGAACATTCTTCCTATGTCTGATCATATCGTGGTACCTGGTGAACGATCGGTGACACTCTGAGCAAGAATAAGACATGTTGAACTGAGCGAAAAAAAATGAAATGGGTTAGTCTTTCTAATAGGTCTGTATTTATGAATGATTGTCGCAGCGCCATCTATACACCGATATGAACTCACGCTGTGCATGGATGGGTCCTATCCGATTGGTTAATAAGTCTTCACCGTGTAATGCTTTGACATTTCTCTCTCCCTTCACGTAAGGCGCTAGCATCCCTTATCTCCACCAACGTCCGCTAGTATCGGGCGTTTACGCCCGCAAGCGCCCGCAAAAGCGCCCGCAACGCCCGTAAGCGCCCGTTTCAACGCCCTTCGATATCTAAGAGAAAGAGAGAGATCAGCATATTCACAAGTTTTCATATATTTTACTATTCCGCAAAAGCGCCCGCAACGCCCGCAAGCGCCCGCAAAAGCGCCCGCAACGCCCGCAAAAACGCCCGCAACGCCCGCAAAAAACGCCCGCAACGCCCGCAAGCGCCCGCAAAAGCGCCCGCAACGCCCGCAAAAGCGCCCGCAACGCCCGCAAGCGCCCGTTTCAACGCCCTTCGATATCTGATAAAAAGAGAGAGATCAACACGTTCACAAGTTTTCATATATTTTATTAGCCCCAATGTGGGGATAATAAAATATATGAAAACTTGTGAACGTGTTGATCTCTCTCTTTTTATCAGATATCGAAGGGGCGTTGAAACGGGCGCTTGCGGGCGCTTTTGCGGGATAATTAAATATATGAAAACTTGTGAATATGCTGATCTCTCTCTTTGTCTCAGATATCGAAGGGCGTTGAAACGGGCGCTTGCGGGCGTTGCGGGCTCTTTTGTGGGCGTTGCGGGCGTTTTTGCGGGCGTTGCGGGCGCTTTTGCGGGCGCTTGCGGGCGTTGCGGGCGCTTTTGCGGAATAGTAAAATATATGAAAACTTGTGAATATGCTGATCTCTCTCTTTCTCTTAGATATCGAAGGGCGTTGAAACGGGCGCTTGCGGGCGTTGCGGGCGCTTTTGCGGGCGCTTGCGGGCGTAAACGCCCGATACTAGCGGACGTTGGTGGAGATGAGGGATGCTAGCGCCTTACGTGAAGGGAGAGAGAAATGTCAAAGCATTACACGGTGAAGACTTATTAACCAATCGGATAGGACCCATCCATGCACAGCGTGAGTTCCTATCGGTGTATAGATGGCGCTGCGACAATCATTCATAAATACAGACCTATTAGAAAGACTAACCCATTTCATTTTTTTTCGCTCAGTTCAACATGTCTTATTCTTGCTCAGAGTGTCACCGATCGTTCACCAGGTACCACGATATGATCAGACATAGGAAGAATGTTCATGGGTATGAAGACACCGACGAAGTCTCTGATGTAGACAGTCTATGCGATGATACGGATACCGTGAACTCATCATATGGCGATGACAGTGCTGAAAACTCATGGTCTGATGCGGACAGCACTAGCTCATCCGAGAAAAGCGAAAGTTTGGGTGATTCAGACACGGACGAAGGGGAGTCGTCATTTTGGGATCGCATTGTGGACAACGCTATTAACGCACACGCCGCTACTATCCAGGCAGATGGACAGGATGAAGAGACTTTACAGAAGGCCTATATCAACATGCAACCACGAATCATAAAATCTGCAATGGCTCTGTATGAAAACTATACCTCGATTACTCTTGAAATGAAAAGTGATCCTGACCACAGGGCCATCATGAAAACAAAGAGATACTTAGAAGAGGATATGGGTTTACCTCAAAGAGAGGCCCTAAAAAACGCCATCAAGATGCGGAAACAGCTCTTCAAGGACAGGTTGCCCACGGACTTTCCCGGATTGGAAGATATCGAGTCTGATTAGGACTTGGTACACCGAATAATAATGATCAGAAAGAAAAAAACTGACGGTGATTTAAGAGGCTCACTGTCGAATGCTGAAATAAAGAAATAAAGCGAAAAGATGATGATGAACGAAGATGAACTTCAAGAATTCACGAACATTGACAATAACGTGATTAAAACTGATATCACTCCTACGTTATGAATTGTAAACATACCCATAGCGGCCCTATCTTGGGTACGGCATCACATTGGGGATAATAAAATATATGAAAACTTGTGAACGTGTTGATCTCTCTCTTTTTCTCAGATATCGAAGGGCGTTGAAACGGGCGCTTGCGGGCGTTGCGGGCGCTTTTGCGGGCATTGCGTGCGCTTTTGCGTGAGCTTGCGGGCGTTGCGGGCGCTTTTGCGGCCGTTGCGGGCGCTTTTGAGGGCGCTTGCGGGCGCTTTTGCGAACGCTACGCTTCGTCGGAACCCGATACAAATAGTCATCATATCGCGAGCGATCATTCCCAATGCGCACCGTGTGTGTTTACTGTATTGTATTGTAAAACAACGCTAGAGTGTTGGTGACTTGTAAAACAATGCTATTGTGTTGGTAACTTGCACAATAGTGTAAGTTGCTGGATAAATAACACGTTGAGAGGCCATAATTTTAGCGACGCCAATACGGTAAAAATTTATCTTTGTTTTTGTCAAATTATGTTATACGTGTTTATCGAATTTCTTGAAATAATTGCGATAGAAAGAGTGTTAAACGTTTCTTTTATTCTCGTAGTAACTCGACCAGAGAGACAGATGCATAGCTAACAGTTGGTCTATTTTAGTACACGACGACATAGTTTAATTTTCTCCCGTGTGCAGAGACAATGCTAGAGGCATCGAATAAAGGTCTTTTGAATGGTATTGATGTCAATAGCGACGCATAATACATCCCTATTTGAACTCAATGGACCGTGGCACACGGACAAGGGCAATAGATGTTCGGTAGACTGTGACAATACGATGTACACGGTTTTAACCCGTACGGTCAGTTAACTATATACGCACCATCGGTATGACCGGCATTTAACAGAAATTCTCCCTATTTATATATTAAAGGCATAATAAATAATCAACCTAGATTATCCAACTGTTTTAGACTAGAAAATCAAAGAAAGAATGTCGTTACAGTGTGCACCGACACGTATCAAAGGAGATCGCTAAAGTGTAATGGACCGTTACGCCCCGACAAGGTCAATAGATGTTCGGTAGACTGTGACAATACGATGTACATGGTTTTAACCCGTACGGTCAGTTAACTGTACATGGCATTTGCTCTATTACAGTGCGATGTGTTAGTCTCTAATATATGAAAGACCTTCTTTTAAGAAACGAACCACTTGTTCTCAAAGGAATGATTGATAATGCGAATTTACAGCCATCCTTTGTTTTCTCGTCATACAATGTATACCGAGACAAGAGATCGACCCAATACGTAAAAAACGCACTTCGTGCGTGAGAGGCCTGTGACAAACGAATGTTCGTCTTATATCCTAGTAACCGTCAAAGGGTTACGTGATGTTTTTATTGTTAGCTAACAAAGATTAGCTAAATATAGGCATCACTGCTAAAAATAGACATCATACCGCCCTATTTAAACCGGTTTCTTACGTCATTCGACCTACTTACGAGCGACCAGGACCTGATTACGTAACACTATTACATCATTTAAATCGGTTTCTTACATAATCGATCTACTTACGATCTACCATGACCTAATTACGTAACGTTATTACATAATTTAAACCGGTTTCTTACGTAATCGACCTACTTACGAGCGACCACGACCTAATTACGTCATACGATGACGTCAAACGCGTCATAAGTGACCTAGATAAGGACAGCGGGACGACCTTGACATACTTTCACGTGACCTAGACCCCAGTGACGTCATACGATGACGTCAAACGCGTCATACTTGACCTACTTTCGTTCTCAATTCTGATTGGTCCACTTCCATCAGGACCTGTCTACTACTTGCGTGTTATGTCCCCTAATTCGAGTCCAGGGCAATGGGCATCCCAGAGTTATTTGTTCTTTGTGTACCTACTCGCTCCATAGAGGGCGCCTGTAATGGCAATAAAGATTCATTCATTCATTTATCCCAATAGTACATGTCCACACGTTTATATATGTTACCCGCATTTTCATCTGGGATGTTCTGCATAATATCTAAACAACTAATATTATTATCTGAATGAAAATAAAACAAAGATGCTGAAAACAAGCGTATCTCATCCTATCCCTTGCAAGAATTTGCGTTTTCAGTGTAGTTTCCTATAAATTATCGTCACGCTGATGGTCATAAGAAAAAAATATGTCGACTGAACATCATCAGAGTGTTTACTGAAGTTTTTTAAAATAACTTTAATAAATTTTATCTTTGATTATGGTATATTGATGACATGTGCTTTAAGGAAATAATTTTTTAAAATAATATTTCAATGAGTGAGTGAATGAATTGAACATAATGAAGGATTGTTTTCCTAAGACTCTTATTACTCAAATCCAAGCAAGTTTGAACTGAATATAAGCCAGTCTTGCAAAAGAGTTGACGGCAAAACTTGATAGTGAGATCGCTGACTAGTTAGCGGGTCACCCGAATGAGTTCGTCCTCTAGAGCATAATGTTTCTCAGTCAAGATTTGATTTCGACTGCACATACGGGCTCATTGAAGATATTACTCATATTATTACAGATTCTAGTACCGGGTTATGGGTAAGCGCAATAAGAAAATTTACGAACCGTTAAACGCAACATTAATAGGGTGGTGGAAAACGATGTCGAGGTACGGACAAGAAGCCATATGACCCCACAGACAAATATATGGACTGCATATTTCTAAAAACATCACAAGAACCAAAGGGTGATCCATGTGGTGATTTCTATCTCAGCCATGCTTTTGTTGTAGCTGTTCATGTTGACATATTGAATGGTATGACCACACGGTCCCCAATACCGGCTTAAGCGGTATTAAATACAAATGTTTCAGAGCGATGGTTGGTGAGCACCAATGATCGTAAATAAAAGCGTACCTGAGATACAAACACATATCACGTTAGATTATTGGTATGTGCTTTAGAATAGGTTTACCAGAAGACTATTCTGTGAAGTCATATGACGCAGTCAGTATGTCGGCACCTCTTCCCACTTCCCTTATACATGTATGTAGGTCCTGGAGAAATATTGCTATCCGGAAATGAGTAGTTAACTATGTCAAAATTGTAAACAGTCGACGTGAGAGAAAGCCCTGGTCATTCTTGTAGAATCATCCCTTACTGTCCAGAAGTGTCACACTTCATGTGAAGTGTGCCTAGAAGTGCCTCTGAAGAGTACACTGAAAAGGCACTTCAACAACAGAGAAAAATACTGGCACACTTCATAGGTACTTCATTAGAAAAAGGCAGTAGCCAAGGGACTCCTCAAAGACACTTCATGGGCTTTGTCAATCTCATAACAAAAAATGAGGGACTTCAGAGACACTTCTGAGACTTGGCTATTGTTCGGCATAATCCAAGGTACTCCTCAAAGACACTTCATGGACTTTGTCAGTTCTTCAGCAAAACTTGGGGGACTTCAGGGACACTTCTGATACTTAGTTATTGTTCAGCATAATCTAAGGTACCCCTCAAAGACACTTCTTGGACTTTGTCAGTTTTATAGCATAACTTGAGGGACTTCCTCTTGAAAAAAATATCTTAAAGGATCCTATAAGATTCTGAAAAATCCTATATGATTCAATCCAATAGGATTTCTAGATTATTGGAATTTTCCCACAAACTTTTACAGTAACATAACATTATAACATTACATAACATTATTGTAGTTATAGAACTACATGTATACAAGTTTCAATGATCTTAATTAGCTCTGGGAATATCCCAGTTTAAAGTTGGCTGATTTGATTTCACTCAGTGACATCAAATCTCATTTCCATGAAACCACTAAACATCAGATTTGTACTTCACAGTTCAAAATAGCTGCAACTGTGTAAAATATTCACATGTGGTTACTGACATATTACTCAGAACTGTGAACACTTTTTTTGATCTTTGACAGTGATCTGTACCATGGGTTCCCATTTGAATAGAATAAATATATTAAAGTGATCGTAAACCCTCAAGTAAAGTTTCCATCAAATGAAAGACCATTGTAAACAGTGTTGGCAAATATTTATTGCAATTTTTTTACGATTTTATTACACGGAGTAAACTGCAAATAAAGCATGTTATTCTATGGTGGTCTGTTGCAATCGTATCTAGGTCCAGTGACGTCACACTGCCTTAATGCATATATTTCAAACTTTGTATGCACTTTCCAATGCTTGATTCAAGTTTAAGGTGTATATACTTTGAGTTTCAACACAGACTCACTGTTGCAATGTGCATGTTTCACCAAAATCTGGGAGATGGTAACTCATAAGTATCAAGTCAATTTGAATCTTGCATTTAATTTCTCCGATTTTGGTGAAACATGCACATTGGAACAGTGAGGCTGTGTTGAAACTCAAAGTATGCGCACCTTAGGCTTGAATCAAGCATTGGAAACTGCACACACAGTTTGAAATATATGTATTAAGGCAGTGTGACGTCACTGGACCTAGATATGATTGCAACAGACCACCATAGAATACCATGCTTTATTTGCAGTTTACTCTGTGTAATAAAATCGTAAAAATTACAATAAATATTTTCCGACACTGTTCGCAATGGTCTTTCATTTGATGGAAACTTTACTTGAGGGTTTACGATCACTTTAATAATATCAGTCCCTCGCATATTAGTGTTATCAAAATAGTATCATATTAGATGATTAAATCTTGTTGAATTCAGATTTTATAATCAGTCCAAATCCATGATTTTATAGTAAAATTGGACAAAATGGGGAAATATTTTTAAAAGAATCAGTTCTAACATAATGTCAGCAACAAAAATGTCCATTAAAGAATACTTTATATTATCCGCTTCATTAATTTCTGTTTCTGATAGTCTTTCCTCTTAAATGTCTCATCAAAATGGGTGGAGTTATCTGCCCTTGAAAATTTAATTGACCACCGGGGGCGCCACCATCAACAACAACAACAACAATGGCTGACCTAAGTGCAAAAGTCAGGTGGATTTGTTCATGTTTAAGCTAGAAGTATGGAGGTTTGAAGAACTGTATTGCAGATGGTGATGAGTGCAGCTAGTGATGTGGTAAATAAATTATAAATATAACTATAATTCTTCTTTTTTCAAAACTTAATAAGCAAAGAACTGAACTGAAATGTACTTCACCTTATAATTGCAGTCAAATTTAATGGGTCATATAGCATGGCTTTTACAAAGAAATATCCATATCTCTGTCTCACTATCACTTTCAGATCTACCCAGGTTCATCAAGGCAGTGTATTGTTATGAGTGTGTGAATTATCAGCTTGGAAACCCCAGGCTTGGGGACCTCATATGAAGATTGGCATGCACTCCTGGAGGAAATCTCCTGGAGGTGAGATATTTTTATCACAAAACTGCTAGTATACACTTCTTGTTCATGTTAAAACAGGGGGATTTAACTGGCTGGGGGGGATGATAGCGCTAAATAAATTACCTTGTTGTTTTGAATGGTTTATTGATATATAAAATTTAAGATTAGAGAATATTTCCATACTAAATTGTTGACAAAATGGTAAAGAAATATGTTTTAAAATATATTGATAATAAAATGTTTGCATAACCTATTTTTAGTTGTAATCAGAAAAAATATAATCATGCTATGATTAGACTTTCAATCAATATAACAGGCTATATTTTCCTTGTCTATTGATTGCATATTTCATATACCATAGCTAAGGATCTTCACATATTTCAATTGTACATTCCTATCCACATCTTTAGAAATGAGAACATTTCATTTCAAAAATTTAAGAATACACTTTATAGTTAATAAGCATTTATTTGTTATTTGAAAACCTGTATGTGTTACCCAGGATTCACTTGGGGATACCCAGGGGATCTGCAAAATGGGAGAAATAAACTTGTTACAAAACAAGCAAACTGCGTTGTTTGAATTTCATCGACAGAACTTTATTAATGTAGCAAATATTAATAGCGCAACAGTGTATCTACCGGCATAATTGGAGGACACTCCTAATATTATCCAGTATGTAATACATCTCCAAAATATAAGGCCTACAGTCCTCTATATTCAGGAATGGTCAACTGGGCTTGTACCTGTACTTTCTATACTACTCTAATAAAGAAAGTATTAGTTCTCTATCACATTTGACTCTACGCATCTGAACTAGAATTCTCAACATTAAACAGTAACGTATTCAAACTGGTAATAATAGTGTTACCTTAATCTGAAAATGGTGCATACCTCTATTAATAGGAATGGCATTAATGATAAGAGTCAGTAACCATGATGGTAATGACGGTGACCTTAATTGTAAGACAATGACATGATAATGACAAATCAGAAATCAATGGCTAATGTAATGACATTAATTGAAAATTGATGCCTGGTTATAAAATGATGATATTAATGACGAACAGTAAATTAATGACATTAATCAAGACTGACCAGTAATACGGCATTGACATTAATTGCATATAATGACTAGCATGTAATATAAAATCACATATTGATGTAATGGCATGGATTGAAAATTAATAACTGCTTGTGAAATAATAGCCTTAATTGTAAATAACTGACAGTACTGTACAATGACATTAAGTGGATATTAAGGACTGCTAGTATAGGATGGATTGTAATTATATAAATTGAAAATGGTGATGGGTAATCTCATTTGGAAAATAAACACATAAATTGCAATGGCAAGTACTATTTGTGAAATAACTTCATTAACTGTGAATTACAGACAAATTAATAATCACCAATTATGTGACCGTGACATAAATTGTGATGACAGTCACAGTGACAATGTGCATGAACAATAGATGAATCACATTTACCATGAATTGTAATTGGAAACATTCTTTTAAATCCTTAAGAGTCTCAATCAACTATCTATTCATCCAACAGAGTTTAGACCTGAGCGCAAGTCTCTCAGCGCAAGTCTCTCGGACTAGGTGCAAGTTCATTTCACCTATCAAATCAGGACTGTCATTAATTCATACACAGCACTCAAGAATATATATTTCTGCCTAAACCAGACTCCACGTTTCCAGATAATTAACGTGAAGCACATTCCTATGAAAGTCACGTGTTCTACCATGCTTGTTTTTACACTTTGTGACCCCGCTATCAGCTACAATATGGCATGACGTCAGTTTACGTTCTAAGTATACAAAAATGCATGACGGAGACGATATTCCTTTTAAATAAATTCTGTGGTACATATTTATAAGGTTTTCAGTGAATCTATAGCTCATCCTACTACATGGGGCTGTGGCCAATGCAAGGAAAATTCCCACATCAACAGTGCTAAAACAGCGGGACAAATGCGCTTTCCAACTCAGTCGACTTTCGACTGCTCAACACAGCTTAGAAACACATTTCCTTCATAAAACCACTACGTAACATAATTCTATAGACATTTATCGACAAAATGATGTATAGCATGAAGAAATCTGATAACACATACCTGCAAAATGGGGAAATAAACTTGTTACAAAACAAGCAAACTGCGTTGTTTGAATTTCATCGACAGAACAACGCGCGCCAGTCAAAACTCCCAAAATGCGGACCGGAGCGGAAGCGGACTTTCCAAACTATCAAATTTTAAAAAGGGGGCCCCTGTTACAGCCCCTCACATTCACCCCCGGAAACAAAATGTCGTCCCCGACATTTCACATAACATCACTTGGGATGAGCCCGAATGTACAAAGACTATACGCATGAGCATCGCCAACAACAACAATCATGGAAACAACCAGTCAGGTAAAAGTTCTACACGGATAACACCTCCGATAAACTATGCATGCTAGTAACATCAGCCCTCACGGGAACATTCCCTATCCAATTGCAATGGATCATACACACGGTTGATCAGGCCGTATATCTAAACCATTTGGCAGAGTACTATTACTCAAATTGAGGACAAGTAAACGAGTATAAACTCACTAGCATATAAACAGTTTCTAATATTGGTTAGCCTTTGGGAAGTTCCTTACTCCCACACATCCACTTTCAGAATAATCTTTTCTGTACTGTGCTAGGACTACACATACCTAGATTGCTGTAGCCCATCCCCTAGTAGACTACCTGCTACATCTCGGGGCCACCAATAGTAGAAAATCATCCAACAATTACTCAACTTTACCACAATCTTAACAGAGGTATGGCATATACGTTTCCACTTCCATCACATTAACATGATTTTCCCAAGACTATAGTTTTACTTGAATCTATTTACAATGTATTCAACGAAACGGTTGCCCAACAGATTTACAAGTTGAACATGACAAAGAATGAGTTAATGTTCTAGAACAGTAACAACAAGTGTTCAGGGCTGGTTCAACATTGTTCTCGGCCACGACATGCCCCTCGGTGGTGGCCGACTCTAGTTTCCCTGATTCTGTGAGTTTCTCATCCAGTCACAGTCCGATTTGTAATGGTGGGGACTACAACACAGGAAACAGTGGCGGCACGTTGCCCCATCATTAGTTTTTCTACACTTAGGGCATCCGGATCGCCCCATCCTTCTACTGGGAGGCCGTCTGTTGTAGTCTGTACTTTGCTTTGGTTCATGGCTGGACATCAGATTCGCTATATCGGAACGAATCTCGCGCATTTCGGCAGACCAGGGGAACTCTTTCTTTGCCTTGGATGTTGCAACCTCTGGTTCGGCTGCTGCCGTCGCCTCTTGCGACTGGCGCTCTTCGGATACAACGTTCACTCTGGGTTTCTGACGATTACTCATACCCAGTTTTTTCTGTCTCTCAGTCTCTGTTGACATCACTTCCACCACCTTCTGCAGTAGATCTTCGTCGGTCACATCCAGATCTTCGAGAATCGGCTTCAGCTCTTGTCGCAAATTGTCATTCTGTAGTCCAGTCTTTAGAGCATGGAGAAACATACCCTTCACCAGTCTAGGGTCATATCGGAGAATGGCATCGTCTTCCATGGACGCGAACATTATTTTCTGACGCAAGTCCATTAAATTTATCACGAAGTCCTGAGACTTTTCATTGGCTTTCTGGCCTGCTACCGCTAGCTGCTGGTATCGTTCGGTAGCAGATTTCTCATCATAATGTAGGCGAAGCATTTTTCGAGCTTTGGCCAGAGTCAACTCATCACATCTTTCAAAATATTTACCAATCCCAACACCAGGGCCTATACATTTGCGAACTGCTTCAACCACATCCTTTTCGGTGTAGCCTCGGTCTAGACCTGAATCAATTTGTCTAATGAGACTGGTAAATGATAGGCAGTTTTTATTATCACAGTCAAGCACTTGGCCGGAGATTCTGAACTCCCTTCTGTAGACTGCATACTCTCTTTCAGTGCCCACTACCTGTGCAGACTGCTCTGCACGTCCAAGGTTCTGACTATCTGGGCTCGGATTTCCCCGTTCTCCACCAATACTGTCCCTTTCTCCACCAATACGGTTCTCTGGGGTTAGCTGCTCCAAAAATCCCTGAAGTCCAAGAAGAGTTGCTTCTCCTTCATCATCTTTGGAACACTCTACGGCTAGGAATTTGTCAATGTTCTTCACAAGGGCTCCTTTCTTCTGCTCAGCAGTGTACACACCTGGCACTGCCAAGAACTCCAAGACCCGGACCAATGCCTCTGCTGACAGGGAATATAGCACCTGCTTAACTTGCAGCTCAATCTCTGCCACCTCAGTGACCTCGTCATCTTCTCCAGCCATATTGAAACCTCACAGAGACAACTATCCTGGCAAGCTCGCCAATTTGTTACCCAGGATTCACTTGGGGATACCCAGGGGATCTGCAAAATGGGAGAAATAAACTTGTTACAAAACAAGCAAACTGCGTTGTTTGAATTTCATCGACAGAACTTTATTAATGTAGCAAATATTAATAGCGCAACAGTGTATCTACCGGCATAATTGGAGGACACTCCTAATATTATCCAGTATGTAATACATCTCCAAAATATAAGGCCTACAGTCCTCTATATTCAGGAATGGTCAACTGGGCTTGTACCTGTACTTTCTATACTACTGTAATAAAGAAAGTATTAGTTCTCTATCACATTTGACTCTACGCATCTGAACTAGAATTCTCAACATTAAACAGTAACGTATTCAAACTGGTAATAATAGTGTTACCTTAATCTGAAAATGGTGCATACCTCTATTAATAGGAATGGCATTAATGATAAGAGTCAGTAACCATGATGGTAATGACGGTGACCTTAATTGTAAGACAATGACATGATAATGACAAATCAGAAATCAATGGCTAATGTAATGACATTAATTGAAAATTGATGCCCGGTTATAAAATGATGATATTAATGACGAACAGTAAATTAATGACATTAATCAAGACTGACCAGTAATACGGCATTGACATTAATTGCATATAATGACTAGCATGTAATATAAAATCACATATTGATGTAATGGCATGGATTGAAAATTAATAACTGCTTGTGAAATAATAGCATTAATTGTAAATAACTGACAGTACTGTACAATGACATTAAGTG
>JAVTVY010021366.1:0-73005 GCA_036873755.1 Hanleya hanleyi | reverse complement strand
TAGATTCAGAAATGCAGCTGTTTTCCTCCTTCCCAGTTCACTGACAGGCACGGAGGGATACACCATCTTTTGATGGCTCTCGTTAAAACAGAAATTTTGCCTTATTATGCAAATTAGAGAGACGACAAATAGTTTTTTGTTTAATTCCATCCGATGCTGATATACATATACATATATATGGTTGCCTGTGGCGGATATCTCTTAGTTCCATATATTTTTGACATTATTGGGCAAAAAACGACCTTTTTTACCTCCATTTTAGAGAGGTAGTTCTCTCTAACCTGCTAATGATACAATATCTTTTCAGCAAGAGCAGCAGTCAGTACAACGACACCCCCGGTGCCACGTAAGTAACGTTACTATTAACTCCAGCGCACCTGAGATTCCTTTTTTTTCTATATTTTTGCATATTGTAAATTCCAGTGGTCGGTTGTTTGATCCCAGAATACTTTCAACAAAATTGAACATTCGCGCCTGAATTATCCTGAAAGTATAGAGTGTTCGCGGTATATATTTGTTGCTTAATCTTAAAAAAAAACAATTAGTATTAGAGGTATTATGCTGTAATTTCAAATGTAAAGGTAAACTATAGCCTAAATGCCACTATGGATTACGGCATTAATCCTATCAGGCCTGGGCGGGGCCATTATGGCCTCTACCAAACTTTCTGCGGTATCTCAGGAACGACAAAATTGAGCGCTGACACTCCTTGATTTTGTAGTTTATCATATTGCGGTCATTTTGAGCCTACTTTCATAACACACTGAGCAAAGGATCATGAGTAAATTCAAGATAGCGGCCACGTGGGGTACCAGTGATGTCTTTGTCATTTTTATTCAAAATTTCCGCTTCTTCCTGAGAAAAAGTGGGAAAAACTACTTTATTTCAATCAGATTGATATTTACTAACTTATCATGCCGTTTCACGGAGAAATTACATAAATCTGACCGAAAAATCGACAAAAAATGCTTTTTTGAAAATGACGTCACTGGGATGTCATCAAAAACGGCCAACTTGTATTTTTATACATTTTCTGGTAGAGCTTGACCCAAGTGTGTAGTGCGGTAAGTTCCAGCTCCCTATCTCAAAGGGTAAGAAATATAATTAGGGGAGGGTCCTAAATGCCCGCCCGCTCAGGCCTGGACGTCCCAAAATGCCCAGGCTAGATAGGGTAAAAACGAAAATGATTAGTCTTACGTATTATAGTGACTTGCCGGCGTAATGTAGTGAATATGTACAAGTCCTTGTCCGGTCACGGTTATAATACTGATATTACATACAGCGCCATGTGTTACAGGGTTGTAGAGGCGCTTAAGCTTTTGGAATTACACTCAGTTGATCTCTCGAAAGATTTGTGTTTTTTTAGGAGCGACGACGACGAAATTTTAATGGAAAACACGTGACATCTATTCTACTACAATTCGTTGCTTGAACTGTATCGCCAAAAGCACGTACAAATGCAGCATGACGTTAATTGTATCGCCTTTTCCCAAATTTTCGAGCAATCTAAACTCTTGTTTCAACGTGACGGACTAAGTGGGGTCTCCCAGTTCGAAAATTACGGCTGGGCGTCAGTTACACTGGTCGGGGATCTTTGACCTCAATCTTTGCATCAGACACATCGCTTTCAGCTAATGCATTCACTCACAATAATGTGATTCCCTAGTGGCCTTGACCTTTAACCGTTCGACCCCAATAGGATCCCTGCTTGCCATTAGCATGACGTATGCCTGCAATTCACAACCCACAATATTTGACTGGAGTATCAGCACAGACATTTTACAATAATATCCTGATGGAAGAGAGGACGGGGGAGGGTTCGGGGGAGGGGGCGTCGATCTTCGACCGATCTGACTATTGATAATTTCAGTACCTGGTTTATCGTGTCTCACGGATGTATCCACTCAAACCAAATGAATAGACCACAGTAGCTTTGTTTGTTTTTACCTACTGACCTCAATTTTGGTACGAGACATCTGCGTGACCCCATAGTTTTCATGGTTAAATTCAAGAGAAACCGTTCAATTTCTTGAAAGGTTAGGGAACTAAATATGAAATATTTCGGAGAAGGAGAAGCACTGTGAGCGGTCTTTACGTGACCATTTTTCAAGACTTCGTATGATACGATATTTGTTCGCTAATACAAGAACGGTTCTGTGCGATAATGGTATTCTGCGGGATATGTCGTTGTTATATCGGTGTAGTATAAACAATCACTCCCATAGTCGCATATTGTTTTCATACTCATTTGTATAATTTGTTGATACGAACTGTTCTTCGTTTTACGTGGAATGCATCATTAGAGGCTGAATAAGACTGATTCAATTTCGTGTCAGGCTCTTGAATGTTCTATTTGGTTTGAAGGTTCGTCTTTCTCCAGCTGCTCTACATTTCCTGATATGACATGTTGCACAGGTCTTTATAATGGGACCAGAATCCACGAGAATATAGCCGTTATTATTTTTGCTCCTTGTGAATGCATAGGAGCATCTGTGTTCCCGGGAACTTGTCTGTCTAGCCGTCATTTTTAGGATTTCTTTCTATTTTAGAATTTGAAACTTGCGTTGAAAAGTTCTGGCTTATCTGCTTGTATCAATGTGACCTCGAAACTTTCTTGAAGGCGTTGACTCCCAGGTGAAGGTATGCTAAACAGACTTCAGGTTGAAGTCTGGTGAACTGACTTCTGTGTTGTATGAGATATTGGTCAATACGCAGTTCAAGTCCTGCAATGGGATACACTCAAATCTTCTTGCCTTTCTCACCAGCTCACTGTGAGTAGCAGTTGACAGTCAACCGCTGAATGAATGGGCCATATAGGTTGCCAATCTAGGGATTTTGTGAAGTTCATGTGGGTCACCGGCTGAAGTAATGCGTACAACTTGAGGTGGAACTGATCCACTACATCTCATATATCTATAACGCCTCTGCTTCTCTCAATCAAATCGTCTTGTGACTTTTTAATCCAAACGGCATACCCAGAAAGCGAAAGCGTCCGAATAGAGTACTGAAGGCTGTCGGATAGTTGCATTCATTCTCCACCTGAACAAGCTAATAGGCACATTTATGAGGACTTTTCTATTGTAGCGGTCGCATGGTGATCGCTGCAGTCGCTTCTTTTCAGTATTTCAAGTCCAGACATCTTTATAATCTGCCATTTGATCTCTTACTGTAGACCAGACATTGTAATTCAGATCCCGCAAATCTATCAACAAAATCTTCTGCTTCCTAGTTTATATGGGAAGGTGTAAACACTGGTGCCAATGTTGTGATGGTTACTCGTCTCTTACACATTATTTTCAGTGTTTTGTATAACGGTGTCGATTTTCCAGTCAACAGTCGCCAATTTTGGTTGTTCTTATTTATGAGTTAGAAATAGGGGGTACATTCGGTGTATCTTCATGAAAGTTTTGATCAGCTCATCACTCCCCGTTACCATTTACAAACGTTGGCGTAAGACATGTGGCTGGCGCTCTATATATTTTATCTGACCAGCTGATCGCATTTCATTTTGACATTGATGGGAATGGTTTCCGGATGGCATTTTGGATGGCCGTCATGAGCCTACGATCGCATTGCTCCTCCTGACCGCCCGGAGTATCACCTTAGGGTCAATAGCTTGACCGTATTGTATGGTCCCTTCCACCCTTGATCATGAATGTTTCTGAGGCGAGTTATTTTTTACTTAAAATGATACAAAGTTTCAAAAGTTGCTTCCGTTCAACTAGATTGTTTCAAACTAAAATGTAAATGTTTAATCAATTTAAATTGCCTGAATCTAAACCTTTGCAAAAATATATAATATGCCTGTTAAAATTTCGCAATTATAGTTTTAATTGAGCAAGACAAAGAGGTATCAGAATTGTCTATAAACCTAATTTATCAACACCCTCATTGTCTTATTTTTACATTGCAGCGAAGCCAACCTGTTACAATTGTTCAGCCTATGACGAATTACACGCTACCTGCAAAACTACCTTCAAATGTACAATCGATGTAAGTAATTCAGCTTTTATTATCTGTACAATATCGACATGAAATATCTCTCATGTGCAACTTGAATTACACAATTAATGTTTATCGCACGTCGCTGTTCATCCTAGCTTTTTCTGGGACTTTTTCACAATGAAAACGTGCATGACTAGCTGCTCTCCTAATATATAAAGCTGGTGAGGGTACTTATGTTAATGATATTACGAGGTTAAGGTATTTTCACAGTCACTAACTTTCGAACATGTGCAATATGAATCACCGCCATGTAGCAACTACTAATGACACAACTGTCGCAATCACGACAAATGTGTCATTAGTATTTGTCAGGTCGACAGCTAACGTCACAACTGCGTTGTGATAATAGCAGGTGATTTTATCACTCAAACATGAAGCTGCGCTATCGAAACCCCTCGGCTCTGAACCCCAGCTATTATAATGTAAGGGTGTCTCTACCAATTGATTGGCTTGTGGTAAGAAATATTTACCCCTGGTATTGTAAGTGTACTTTCTTTGAAAAAAAAGAAAAGTTTTCCTCCCCTTAAATTAATTTGTTTCTGGAATAAATTGAAAGCGCTGTATCGATGTCTCACTAAAACAACAGTACACATGGCTAGATAAATACAGTACATGTATACTAAATGGCACATGTATGTCATTTTCAAAACAGATTTACAAGCATTCTTTGCATTGTCTAAGAAAATAAGTCAATAAATCAGTCATCCAATCAATAAATAAATGTGATAGTATACTAACATGATATAGAAATAATATGCAAACTTAACATAGGAATTAGTGGATTTTGTTAGACAAGGGGCATACTTTCTGACACGACTCATTTTTGATAGGCATCTAGTGTCATTTTCAAAACAGATTTGCAGGCATTCTTCGCATTGTGTAAGAGAATAAATCAATAAATCAGTCATCCAATCAATAAATAAATGTGATAGTATACAAACATGATATAGAAATTATATGCAAACTTAACATAGGAATTAGTGGATTTTATTAGACAAGGGGCATAACTCTGCAAAATACTTTCTGACACGACTCATTTTCGATAGGCATCTAGTTCAGGTCAAGAGAAACAACTGTATCACGTTAGGATGTTGTATATGGAACGGTTCTGAAATTATCACAATAACAAATCATAAATGGATTTTTATTTGTAAAAAGGGGCATAACTCTGCAAAATATTGTCCGAGATGACTCATTTTCGATAGGCTTCTGATTTACGTGAAGATAAATAGATGTAACAAGTTTGGTTGCCATGCATGAAACGGTTCTGTAGATATCGCGGTAACGGATTTTATTAGACAAGGGGCATAACTCTGCAAAATACTTTCTGACACGGCTCATTTTCGATCGGCATCTACATGTAGTTTAGGTCAAGAGAAACAACTGTATCACGTTAGGATGTTGTATATGGAACAGTTCTGAAATTATCACAATAACAAATCATAAATGGATTTTTATTTGTAAAAAGGGGCATAACTCTGCAAAATATTGTCCGAGATGACTCATTTTCGATAGGCTTCTGATTTACATGAAGATAAATAGATGTAACAAGTTTGGTTGCCATGCATGAAACGGTTCTGTAGATATCGCGGTAACGGACGGACGGACGTACGTACGGACGTACGGACGTACGTACGGACAGCCGTACATGATGACGACAATACCCCTAGGCCAAAGTTGGCCGAGGGGTAAAAAGCGATAGCGAGCATGGTGACTCTTATCGTCCCATCTGGAAACCAGTATTCATTTGAGGCAAAAAAAAAAGAGTGATGTGTGACTAAATCTTTGATATACTTGCAATAGCAACTACTAATGACACAACTGTCGTAGCTGCATCATTAGTTGTTGACTCGCCATGCAGAGTCACCAGCTAATGTCACAATTGGCGACCTGACAACTACTAACAATACATCTGTCGCAATTGCGACAATTGTTTCATTAGTAGTTGGTACACTGCAGCCGTTCGCAGTCAGTAAAATTCCCTGGGGTTGGTGTTTCAACTCTATGCGCACCAGGCCACCGGCATCTACTAAGTGTTATACCACACAGATACTTGGCGTATTTTAGAGTGTGTTTTTACGGTGGAATATCTCACGGATATTTCCAAATTTCAACTTCCTTTTCTAGCTGAAACATATCAAGAATTCCTAGTTGAAAACAGGGGACGGGCCCCTCACCTTCCACGTGGCACTTGTGAAAATTGATTTGAAATGTATAGAACCTGGGATTCCACGAAGTTTCTGATCACCTGCATGTGTTCATTTGTATGCTGATAATCATTCAAATTGATTTAAAATTCATAGAACCTGGGATTCCACGAAGATTCTAAATACATGCACGTGTTTATCTGTATGCTGAAATTCATTTAAATGGATTTAAGATGCATAAAACCTGGGATTCCACGAACATTCTGAACACCTGTATGTGTTAATCTGTATGCTGAAATTCAAACATTGCAAACTGACGGAGAGATATTTATTACTAGTTTCAGGAATGTTTCATCGGACAAGATGAGGCCGGCAAAACACGATCTATGTGTCTGGATTTTAATGTGAGTAATAAATTATCCTCGCTTTATCTGTGTTGTCCAATCAGTTTGCTGTAATGCTTGGTTCATCTCGAATTCCTCATACTAACGCTGGTTGGTTGATAGTTGAACCCGTGATACTACAGGAAAAAATACGAATTGGTAATCCACAGTCTGGTTTGAATTCGGCTAAATGTTTCTTGTACTATGTGAAGCCGCCAGTTTGGCGTCAATAACGATTGAACTCCGTTTAACACGTCATTAAAAACGGCTGTTCTACAAAACAAATTTGTTATGAAACTCTAGACACATGAAATTAACAACAGTAAATCTGTTCAATGACTATCTCTTTGATTTCGGTCGCTAAGGTAAGCAATATCCAAAATGCCGTTTTTTAATTCGATTGTAATTGGTAATTGTATTCAGAACGCCACCTAGTGGCCAATAGACAAATATCTGGCGGTAAGATTCAGCGGGAGAACAAGGGGAGTAAAGGATGTAGTGACAGGAGCTGATATATGAGCGTAGAGTCTACACAACAAATATGGTCCTTCGCTCAGCATCTTTTTGAGAAAGACGAAAAGAAAAGGTTGCTGTTCTTCTTGCTGTTGATGATGTAGTAGTAGTAGTAGTAGTTGTTGTTGTTGTTGTTAGATCTGTGCTGACGTCCCTTCCACCTTCAGGGTGTAGAGGACGTTCATTTCCCTGCTCTTATGGAGCTACAACATGGTGATCTGTCTACTTTTTCAAAACAAGCTGAATTTCCTATAACAAAAGTACCCAGACATCATAAAATGGGATAAAAATCAACAAAGGACACAACAGAACCATGTATGCGTTTTACTGGTGGTTCGATAGTGTGATAGGGTTGACCAAAAAGTTGGCATTTCAGATTCAACGGTTGTCACTCTCAGTCACTTCCAACGAAAAGGAAACTTGTTAATGGCTAATAAATGAACCTTCAATAATACTTTCAACCCCCATCCCGATTTCTCGACCCCCACCCCCTCCTGGAAATAGAACTGGAAAGGCTCAGCTTATCTGTGATACCGCTAATATTTTCTAAGAATGCATGGTGTCCCCTTGTTTTTATTACATATTCAACAAGAACTACATCTGTTTAGTATTATATAACAAAAAGAGGAAATTTTGACCTCGGAAAGTTTGATTTATTGAGCATCAAGCAAGAAAAAATTGAAATCGCCCTATGTTTTCAGTGTTATGGCTTTCAAGTGGAATACATGCATTTTGGTGGCTATATTTTTTAACGTGTATGGTGACCCTTCATTTCTTCTCATGGATCATCTTCTGTTAACTTGATGAAAAAATACTGAATTTAAAAAAAGCATTCAACCTCCAGAAATGAACGTCCTCTACCACCTTAATTCTTGCTTCGATACAGGAATGTAGAAAGATGATTACAGATGTTACGAGCCAGAGACTGTACTATTACCAGAGCGTCCGTTACCGACAAGGAAGGTGTTGTCTGCAAGACCTATGCAACTTGAAATTGCACTGAATGGTGAAGTAATGTATACGGTATGAATTGAATTGGGATTGTCAATCTGGTTATCATTGTTTCCTTTTTCTTGTACACTTCGTCTTCTCTCACGATATTGCCAATATTACTTGATAAGGAAAATGTCCTACATGTTAAAATAGCCAAGCAATGCTTAGGCCTTCAACGGGTTAGAGAAAACTACCTCTCTAACATGGAGGTAAAAAGGTCGAAACTTTCTGTGCTATCTCTGAAACGACAAAAAATTGAGATCGGGCACTCAATGACTTTATACACATGTAGTTTATCATATTGGGGTCATTTTGAGCCTACTTGCATAACCCCCGGGTAGAGGATAATGGGTAGATTCAAGATTGCGTCCACCTGGGGTACCAGAAAAATGATATTTTCGTCATTTTTCTTAAAAATTTCTGCTTTTCCTCCATGAAGTGAGTAAAATATTAATATTTACTAATTAATCACGCAGTTTTTGCGGAGAAATTGCATAAATAAAAAATTCGAAAAATCTAACCGAAAAATCGACCAAAAAATGCCTTTTTTGAAAATGACGTCAATATGACGGACGTTTTTACACTTTCCGATAGAGCTTGATCCAAAAGTATAGTTGTGGTAATTAAGGTAAAATAATTAGGAAAGGGGGAGGCGGGGGCGGGGGGGAAATAGCAGGCCTGGACATGTCCCAGAAAACCCAGGCCTGATAAGGTTAATAACTTTTCATTTATTCGTCAAAACACTCCATAATCTTCAGACGAATTAGCTTATGTATTCTTACATGTCGTAACAGTGATTTTCCAATGAAAGTGTGCAAAACCTTATTTTTAATAGGGAACAAAATATGTCGTCTATTGTTATGCAAATAAGATAGATGACAATTTGTTCTTTCAATACCATCCGATGCGGATATATGTGTCTATGGTCACCTATGGCGGACGTCTCTTATTTAGATATATTTTATACTTTATTCGGGAAAAACGAGCTTTTTACCTCAAAATTAGCGGGGCAGTTCTCTCTAATCTTTCAAGAGCTGGGAAAAGACTATCTGTCGGTCCACTGCTGTCACTGTCTAAAAAAGTATCGTAGCTGACGAGAGAGATACACACGGTCACCATTGTCATGGAGAGCACGTGGGAGAATACGTCACCAGATTATGCGGATTTTTGTTTTGTTTTGATGACGTCATTTTAAAGTACTGCCTGCTGAATCGTTTCCGTCAAATGTTGAGGATATATTCGAACCATATGATAGAATCTGTGTTCAACGAACACGTCTTATGGTGGTCGAATTTTTGCAAATAAAATTAACGACCGTTTTGTAGTACATTGTAAATGGAATTGTGGAATAATACTTCAGCCGACACCAGCCAATAATAATTTTAAAAAAAACTATCGACAACTGATTACATTTGAAGGAAAACTACATTCGAATTCAGTACAGGTTGACGTCTTTTCGTCTTTGTATATTGAGTGCTAAATATTAATGAAATTTGATTAATCTCTTTCAGCTTCCCAGGCGGTATCTAGGAGAATTATGTTATGTTGAGAGATGTAGCCTCGCCCAATCGTGTGAAAATAAAACTGTAATAAAAAACAGGCATTTTTGTACATTGAATTGTTATTTGAGACGCTTTGTCAATTATTTCTACAATATTTTATGTTGTGCTGCAAACTGAGAAATCCAACATGCATTTTATGGGTTTATAGCTTCTTTATTAATGAAATGTCAACAAATACCATATCTCACATCATGAAACATATAACATTTCTCATTGCATGAAACTGCGTGGTGTAACTTTTTTCTCCGTATTTTTAAGTAACAAACTGAACAGTACCGGTACCGAGAAGTTAGTGTATGTTATTAGCTATAGTCTGTCCATTTTAATTAGTCGTCTACTTTGGAGCTTGTCAATAATCAGTAGTTAACTCTGCATAAATTTTCATTCTGCATCGTGTAGAACAACCTGAACTCTACAAAATGGCCACCAGTACTCTACCGTGGCTCATAGGGAACATAATAAAAGTTTAATTTTTAACTCTTTTTTTGTAATTTTGTTTTTTTTTTTTCCTGGAATTTCTGTACGTCCCGAAATTAATTTCTGTACGTCCCGAAATTAGTTTCTTTATGTCCCGAAATTAATTTCTGTACGTCCCGAAATTAATATATGTACGTCCCGAAATTAATTTCAGCACGTCCTGAAATTAATTTCTGTACGTCCCGAAATTGATTTTTGTACGTACCGAAATTAGTTTCTGTACGTCCCGAAATTAATTTCTGTGCGTCCCGAAATTAATTTCTGTACGTCCCGAAATTGTCCTTGCTCTCAAACATATACTGGTAGCTAAAGCTTTGAATCACACTCCTATGGTGTAGACAGGATAATACTCGATCATATCAGACAGGTATATGTGTAAGTTTGAGTATTAAAACAATGAAACTTCATGTGTAGTTAGGATCATACTCAGTCATACAAAACGGATACATGTGTAAGATTGAGTGTTAAAACAATGCAACTTCATGTGTAGATAGGATCATACTCAGTCACACCAGACAGATGCATGTGTAAGATTGATTATTGCAACTTCATGTGTAAATAGGATCATTACGTAATATTGAGTATTAACACAATATAGCTTCCTGTACATATTATCACACTCGGACCAGAAATGCACGAACATCATGAAACGTATAGGGTTGAGTGTCACATACAATATATGCGAATGAATGATCATGCTTCATCAAATCAGACTGTACAGAAATTAATTTCGGGACGTACAGAAACTAATTTCGGGACGTACTGAAATTAATTTCGAGACGCACAGAAATTAATTTCAGGACGTACAGATATTAATTTCGGGACGTACTGAAATTAATTTCGGGACGTACAGAAATTAATTTCGGGGCGTACTGAAATTAAATTTGGGACGTACAGAAATTAATTTCGGGACGTACAGAAATTAATATTGGGACGCACAGAAACTAATTTCCGGACGTACAGAAATTCCAGGGAAAGAAATAAATAAAAAATTACGAAAAAAATGTAAAATTTAAAATTTTATTGTGTGTCCCCTATGAGCCACCGTAGTACTCCTTGATATCGATAATATATTACGCTTGAAACAACTTTGTAATTCTCTTCATATAAAACTCCAGTACGGTTGTTTCATGTACCGGGCCTCAGTTACATAGGGAGACGTCATAATATATTCGTGTTTACTAGCACAAAGGTCAACAATGTCGTATACGGTCATAGAGGTGTGTGCGGTTTATCATTCGGCAATTTCACTGGGCATGGGATATAAGCGACACTCCAATGGACCGCATGTTATTACCTTATACGGCATCAATTACCTTTGTGCCAGTGATCATGAATACATTATGACGTCTCTCTATGTAATTGAGACCGGGTACATGAAACAACCATACTGGAGTTTTATATGGAGAGAATTACGAAGTTATTTCAAGCGTGATATAATGTCGATATCGCGAAGAAATGGTAGTCATTTTGTAGAGTTCAGTTTGTTCTACACGATGCAATAAAGAAAATTTATGCAGAGATAACTATCGATTTTTGATAAGCTCCAAAGTAGACGACTAATTAAAATGGACAGACTTTAGTGCACATTTCACAAAAAAAAACCCTAATCAGTTACTGTTTGGTTCGCAACTGCATGTAACACCTGTTCGGAACCGGCACTGAAAACATCTGATCAACCATTTTCATTAATTGATTGATGCGAAGGTGAAGCTGATCAGCACTGTACAGTTGTCGACTGATTGGTACTGAGTATGTCCCTTGTTTGCCCACAGTTTCACGCAGTCATAAACAGAACAGATCCGGTCAGTCAGAATTTGAGGCACTGAAACACTCAAATTTGCACTGAAGAACAGGGATAAAGTTCATGTAAGAGGAGATACCGCTTTTCAGCGCGATTTGACATGTTAGCAAATGGAACAGTGGCCGAACACTTGCCAATTCTCCACCATTGGAAATCCCGTAAATTCACGTCGCTTCACATTCATGACCGATATGCATGCCGAAGAACTTATCCGACTGCTTCTAGCTGTCTTAGAGTTTTATTGTGGAATAAGATATCAGCTGTTTATCAACTTATCTTCTTTTCATGTCTCCCAGTACACGGGCGGGGGAGTCAATTATTGGTTCTTCACATAACTTGTCACGATGCCTTACTCACTTTCACAGTTAATTTTATTGACAATAATCTTATTCTTCTTGACTCCAATACGGTTTGTCAGACGCGGCGTACTTCTAGGGCCTATTATAATCATCTCATCAAAAGAGCAAGAGAACTAATGCTTTCGCTGAACTAACGACCTCGTGTGTATACGTCTCATAACAGTTGGTTGGGTGGTTGGTTTGATTGGGCACTCCATCGTATTACAATGGGCACTGGTCATACAGAATATGCCGTGCAACCCGTTCTTCCCCCACACCGCCCTACACATGCTCCCTCATACCAATGACACATAGCCATTGGTAATTCCCCATTATATCTTCTTTTCATCTGTATCCATATCATCTAACGTTGATCAGGTCCCATACAGAGTATGCCGTGCAACCCGTTGTTCCCCCATACCGCCCTACACATACTCCCTCATACCAATGACGCATAGCCATCGGTAATTCCCAATTATATCGTGGGGTATTTCAGTTCAGCGCCCAATGTACACATATAACAGTTTTCACGATGGAACAACTAAATGGCTAGATTTTTAAATCTTGTGTCATTGCTCGTTTATATTTGCAAAATCCGTGTCACAGTTTGCATTAGATCTTTCGACAGGAAAGAATAATATTTCATCATGCTATGTAGATAAGCCGCGTTTAGTCACATATTCCATGCAGAGAGTTTAGAAAATTTTATAAACAGTCTTGTAGGTATCGTTTTAGCTGCAGGTGGCCTCCGAACACTAAACCACAACCCTAATATTTTCTTAAGCAGAAGCGAGAAGTAACTAATCAAGAGAGGCATTTCTTCGCAAGTTTTATTTTGAAAACTCTAAAACCTATAGCTGTGAGTAATCGTGTTATGAATCTGGGTCTAGTACAGTTTGGTCCATACTTCATGTAAGAATCACGAGACAAATACAATAGCGTCTACACAGAAAAAAAATCCTTAAAAATTTAAGGAATATTCCCAGACTATTACACCAGCGGAATATTCCTCAACATAACTAAGGAACAGTCCTTACCAGGTTGAGAAATTTCCTTAACATGTTACGGAATATTCCTTATTGAATTTTAAGGAATATTCCGCTGGTGTAATAGTCGGGGAATATTCCTTAAATTTTAAGGATTTTTTTTTTCAGTGTAAGGAGAACAATGGATCTAGACCTAAGGCTTTTCAACTACCCAAGGCTTGGACATTAGTAGTATAGAAAAGGTATTTAAAGTCGTATTTTGCCGGGGGAGGTAACTCTTGCATCCGACAGGGGGCGCCACCAGCTCAAGAGACCAAAAACTACCTCCAACACAGAAGAGTTCCAATGGGGAGGTAACTCTTGATGCACTTTTGTGATTTATGGCAAATTCCGGGTTATCTTTCCTGATTCGAACTTTTGCATATTAAATCTATACGGGAAAATGCCTGTATGGGGTATGGATGGTCCGATTGGATCGTATGAGGTATCACTGTGAAGCGTTCGTGAAGGCGCATCTTTTGGGCTGGGTGTGGGGTTGAAATATCGTCATTCTGCGCATGCGCGGTAGACAAAGGGTATGAAAATAGACGTTTTGGGGTCTAGGTGGGTCACTAATGGCCCGATTGGGTCGATTGAGGTATCAATGTGAAGCATATGTGAGGGGAAATCCGACGGAGTGGGTGCGGTGTTGGAATATCGTCATTCTGCGCATGCGCAGTAAACCAAGGGTATGGAAATAGACGTTTTGGGATCTAGGGGAGCCCCTAGTGGGCCGATGGAGTCGTATGAGGTATCAATGTGAAGCATTCGTGAAGGAACATCCGATGAGGTGCGTGCGGGGTTGGAATATCGTCATTTTGCGCATGCGCAGTAGACCAAGTGTATCGAAATAGACCTTTTGGATCTAGGGGAGCCCCTTATGGGCCGATGGAGTTGTATGAGGTATCAATGTGAAGCATATGTGAGGGGGCATCTGACTGCACTAGTGCCTTGGTCGTTGTCAACATTCTGCGCATGCGCAGACAGGGAATTGTGGGAAAGGGGTATGGAAATAGACGTTTTCGGATCTTGGTGGGCCACTAGTGGTCCTATGGAGTCGTATGAGCTATCAATGTGAAGCATATGTGAGAGAGCATCCGCCTGGACTAGTTCCTCGGCCCTTGTCAACCTTCTGCGAATGCGCAGACAGGGAATTGTGGGGAAAGGGCATGGAAATAGACCTTTTGCGGTCGAGGTGGGCCCCTAATCGTCCGATGGGGTCGAGTGAGGTATCGCTGTGAAGGATACGTGAGGGGGCATCCGCCTGGACTAGTATGACGTGGAACTGTCGTCATTCTGCGCATGCGCAGTAGACAAAGTGTATGAAAATAGACGTTTTGGGGTCTAGGTGGACCACTAATGGTCCAATGGAGTTGACTGTGGTATCAATGTAAAGCAGGCGTGAGGGAGCATCCGCCTGGACTAGTGTGTCGTCGGTGTTCGACATTCTGCGCATGCGCAGACAGGAAATTATGGGAAAAGGGTATGGAAATAGACGTTTTGGGGTCGAGGTGAGTCCCTAGTGGGCCGATGGAGTCTTATGAGGTATCGTTGTGAAGCATTCGTGAAGGAGCATCCACCTGGACAAGTGTGTCGTTCGTGTTCAACATTCTGCGCATGCGCAGATAGGGAATTGTGGGAAAAGGGAATGAAAATAGACGGTTTGGGGTTTAGGTGGGCCACTATTGGTTCGTTGGAGTCGAGTGAGGTATCAATGTGAAGCACACATGAGAGAGCATCCGACTGAGTGGATGTGAGGTAGGAATATCGTCATTCTGCGCATGCGCAGGCAGGCTGTAGTATGGAAATAGACATTTTGGGGCCGATATGGCCCACTAGTGGTCCAAATGGGCTGTGGGAGGTGTCAAAGTGAAGCTTTTGTGGGGTAGAGTCAGAATGGCGTATTTTTGATTGCAAGTCGCGTCAATCTGCGCATGCGCAGTTGGGTGTAGTAAGTAAAGTGATCATTTTGGGGCAGTGAAGGAAGGTATTTGGTGTAGAAATGGACCATCCTTGTTCCGAATGCGTCGTGCGGGGTGTCATCTTGTAATTCTCGTGGTGCAGACCATCATTTAAGGAATGTTCACGTCATCTGTGACGTCATTGGTGACGTCATCAGTAGGAGTAGTAGCCAAAGTGGGCATTTTGGGGGTGTGAAGGAAGGTGTTTTGGGGTAGAAATGGACCATCCTTGGTCCGAATGCGTCGTGTGCAGTGGCATCTTGTAGCAACGCCCGCCAACGCCCAAAAGCTCTGATTTTTCTAGATACTAATTCATTGGAAATGCAGTGACGCCAGTCAACGTCCGCCTTAACGCCCTAGCATAACGCCTTGATACCATGATATAGACAGATGAGAGAAAACAACAACAACAACAAGGATGAGAGAACAACAACAAGTTTTCATATAGTTTATTCTTCCCAACGCTTGACGCTTGATCTTCATGACGGACCTGTGCGTGGGGTCGCCTTTCATTTCAAGCGGTAGTAAGGTATACTGTTCATAGATCGCCATGGCTGTTTTCCTGATGCAGGGGCGCATTTGGGTATACGCCTGTTGTAAGTTATCCTGTCCTGCGTCCTCGATCGCTGCAGCGTGAGTATTGATAGCTGCTGTCGGAATACGATCTCAAAAGGTAGGTTCTGCCTCACTTTCCTGGAATGTAGGCTGACTATCTGAGGTCAATCTCTCCGTGTCAGTAGACAGACTGTCAGCAATCTCTGTTTCGGTAGCAATCGATACACTCTCAACAGTCTCTGTATCAGCAGCCGCCTCAACGGACTTCTCGGAGTCTTCAATCTCATGTATATTTTTCTGGTGTCGCATCATATCGCAGTGTCTGGTGAACGTGCGTTCACACTCAGAACAAGTATAAGCCATGTTGACGGTTGAACGTCGACTGTGCGTGTTTTGGGAATACACTTGCTTTCATAGACAGTAACGCCCGCCTACGCCCACTGTTACGCCTTAACGCCCTATCTGTACGCCTTAACGCTCGTCTCAACGCTTTAACACACTTTCTTAACGCTTTAACGTCGTTTAATGATGCTTTCGAACAAATGTTGCTTTTGTGCTATTGCTCTGACATACGCCGATTTCCAGTTCATGCCCGAGGTTTTCAACATCGACGCTGTTTTTTCGATTTTCATATGAACCGCATCCTTATCCGACAATTTCATATGTGTCACGAGGTCGACATACTGCTGACGTAAAGCCCGTCGTAGTCTGGGTGCCAATCTGTTATGGGCTAAAATTGCGGCTTCTTTTTTCGAATATCCTTTGTGTTGAAACGTGTTTTCTGTGGCCCTCAACGTCTCGCCCATCCCGGCGTCCATACTTTCTTTGAACAAATCCTTCCATAGCCTCGAGTTCACACAATGTTCATTCCCTTGTACGGGTTTGGGTTGGTCCTTCACGGTTGGGTGTTGCTGCTGCTGCTTTGCCAGGAGTGGACTCGGCGGATGGTGTAGGGGTATACGACGTTGCGGTGATCCCTCGCCGGGTAATAGGTGGGTCGTCAGCCGACGATCTTCGGGGGTATGGGCTTTTAAATCTACGAACACGTAGCCGTACGGACGGCTTGTCGCCCCTTGAAACGCCTGCATGAAATGGTCGATGTTCTGAGGATAAATTCGAATACCAAATATACGGATTTGAGCTCTGTCAATGGGATTGAAGAACAACACAAAGTATTGGCAGTTCAAGGCAATATCTCTGGACGTCTTCCCCTGAGGAAAGAGATTCTGGGTCAAATAGATGACGGACAGATTCCGATGATGGGATCCTTTAGTAAAGAAGTCGGCGACGTGTGAATTGTCCTTGGCCGCACTAATCAGATCATCTAGCACTACCACGTTGGTCTGCTCGGGGTCAAAGTAATACGGATCGTTTATGTCGTCGGGAATCCCTGGGACGAAGCTTACATTCTATAACCATGTAGTTTCGTAGGTCGGCTGCCATGGGCTATAACACCAAACAACACGTGTCGGAGCTGGGGTTGCCACATCTTCCACTAAGAACTTCATCACCCAGGACGTCTTTGCTTCACGTGTGCTTCACATTGATACGTCACTCGACTCCAACGGACCAATAGTGGCCCACCTAAACCCCAAACCGTCTATTTCCATTCCCTTTTCCCACAATTCTCTGTCTGCGCATGCGCAGAATGTTGAACACGAACGACACACTTATCCAGGCGGATGCTCCTTCACGAATGCTTCACAACGATACCTCATTAGACTCCATTGAACCATTAGTGGTCCATCTAGACCCCAAAACGTCTATTTCCATACACTTTGTCTACTGCGCATGCGCAGAATAACGTGAGTTCCACGTCATACTAGTCCAGGTGGATGCCCCCTTACGTATCCTTCACAACGATACCTCACTCGACCCCATCGGACGATTAGGGGCCAACCTCGACCGCAAAACGTCTATTTCCATGCCCTTTTCCCACGATTCCTTGTCTGCGCATGCGCAGAATGTTGACAAGGGCCGAGGCACTAGTCACGGCGGATGCCCCCTCACATATGCTTTACATTGATACCTCATAGGACCACTAGTGGCCCACCAAGATCCGAAAACGTCAATTTCCATACCCTTTCCCCACAATTCCGTCTGGGCATGCGCACAATGTTGACAACAACCATGACACTAGTGCAGTCAGATGCCCCCTCACATATGCTTCACATTGATACCTCATACAACTCCATCGGCCCATTAGGGGCTCCCCTAGATCCCAAAACGTCTATTTCCATACCCTTGGTCTACTGCGCATGCGCAGAATGACGATACTCCAACCCCGCACGCATCCGTTCGGATGCTCCTTCACGAATGCTTCACATTGATACCTCACTCGACCCAATCGGGCCATTAGTGGCCCACCTAGACCCCAAAACGTCTATTTCCATACCCTTTGTCTACCGCGCAAGATGCGCCTTCACGAATGCTTCACATTAATACCTCATACGACCCAATCGGACCATCCATACCCCATACAGGCATTTTCCCGTATAGATTTAATATGCAAATGTTCGAATCAGGGAAGATAACCCGGAATTTGCCAAAAATCACAAAAGTACATCAAGAGTTACCTCCCTATTGGAACTCTTCTGTGTTGGAGGTAGTTTTTGGTCTCTTGAGCTGGTGGCACCCCCTGTCGGATGCAAGAGTTACCTCCCCCGGCAAAATACGACTTTAAATAGCTTTTCTATACTACTGCCATTTCAATAGACTCTATCGCCATTTCATTTTTTTTGCAACTGCGCTGCGTCTGTGCAGCTTTTGGTGAACTTCCTGTTTGTACCAAATCCGAAATTTTTAACGTTGGAGAGATAGACCGAGCGATGGAAAACAGCTGATATTTTGTGCAACTGTACGTAAAATCGCTAAAAAAATCTCATGAACTATCGCCAGATGGGTTAAAGAACGGCTCCAGATATTTATTTACCCGAAAAAATTCAGTTCCACAGAAAAATCAAACATTTATAAACAATGTTTCTATTTGTTACCAAATCAAACCTGTTTCAATTCATGCCATTCAATCTCCGTCAGGAAGATGATACAACGTAGAAAACGGAAGTTAAAACTAAAAGTTAGCTCCCCTAGCGGAGAGTTGTCCGCCCCTAGGAGAGCTCTCCCATCTAATACCAGCAGCATTACTATATAGGCTCTGCTCCAACCATACTCGCCCTCTATTCTCATTGTAATTACCGAGACCTGTAGTGTTTAAGGCCGGCATGAGGGGACGGAGGGAGGGTCAATCAAATTGAAACAGGTTTGATTTGGTAACAAATAGAAACATTGTTTATAAATGTTTGATATTTGATTCCCAAATCGTAAACCTGTTTCAATTCATGCCACAGTACCAACATATGGAGGCGGGAATCTCGGCCTTGTGGTAACTCCCATAGCAGACTAGTAATCGCTGGAACGACACAGACATGGGTATAAATCTGAGACATTATTACTCAACAAGTTAACCCTGGTCAAAGACGCATAGGGTAATTGAAGGAATTGATACAGTTCTACTTATCTTCTGATTGTCTCCATCCATGTAGCTGTGCTCGTGGTGTGGTACACAATTCCACCAAGTTGTAGGATACCCCGGGCGCCCTCGGCAACAAGATAGGTCCCCTTGGTAGGCACTGTATGACTAGGGGGGGAAAAGAGCCACAGGCCATTGCATACAGGGCGATCCTTGGTCCGACCGTAAGAAAGGGGGGGACGTACGCAACCCGAATCTTGGAAGGTACCAAGTCCACACCACTCTCAGTCCGCAAGCCTCTTGACGTCAACTCACCATACTTGGAGTGATGACGGAAGCGTTGGAATTGCCGTGCTTGCTCTCTGGGTGATGCTGCGCACTATACAACTCTCTGTACTTGCATCACTACTGTTGACTCTAGGTCTGGAGCAGGTGTCTTGTGAGTTGAGGCACAGGTGACCCAGCTGAGACATCTAGAAGGGAGTCAGTTTCTGGAAGACACAAGCAAATTTGCAGTTAGGAGTAAACCCTATCCTAGTGTCAGGCCTTCATTGGTGATTATAGAATCCACGGCCGATCAACTGACTTATTTTTACCTTCTGAGATGCCTTTTTATCATATAATATATGTAATAATAACAATATGACTGAGATGAGATGAGATGAGATGATACAGCAAGATGGCTGTCTTGCCGTGATGGTGACAATTTTGCCGCCCCCCCCTCTTTTTCTGAAATTACTCACAACGTGCTGGGTAGCCACAGTGGCCCAAGCGTGGTCACACTATTGATTGCACTGTCATATCACTCAGACAGAAATTAGTGAACGTGGAGTTAATTGTTCAGGCACAAGACAGGACAATGTCATGGAGGGGTCAGTTCTTCCATAAAGGCCGTGACGCAGCGATGGCACGAATCACATTAGAAGAAGCAGAAGACAGTAGTGGGGGCGTCAATGGTATATCTACCTTCTGCCAATTGATAAGACTATTTTATGGTCTTCTTCAACTACGCGGCTTTTTTAAATGTCAAGCCTTGCTGACAGGTGAAGGGACAGAATAACCGTAGCCGAGAGCCGCGAACGGATCGGTACGAGTAAGATAGTGGCGGCTGGCTCGAACAGGACATAGCAGAAGATCGTCCTCGAGGCCATGTACAAAGTCTGACAACGCAGGAATGGAGTACGAACGTTGAGCGCACGGATCTGAACGAACAGACTCATTTTTGGCGATAAATTCAGGAATGGGCCGAAAAGGAATGCAAGACCAATCCGCTGTCCAGGTCATAGAAGATCTTTCAAGAGCATGAAGTTCAGACACTCTGGACGCCAAAGCAAACGCCGCCACAAAGGCCGTCTTATAAGACACAGCTTTTATAGACGCGGACTCTAAGGGTTCAAAAGGTGGTATAATCAGAGCACACAGAACCACACCGATATCCCATTTCGGTAACAGTTGGCGAGTACAACGCGACTGTAATACGAAGGCGCGAATAAGCGCAGAGATATTATCGTTAAGGCTAATGTTGGTGCAGAATGATAGCCTTCCATGGTGCTAATATGAGACTTCCTATCCTGGTGAAGGTGAAGGAGGGAGTCAATTACGAGGGAAATAGAGTCGGGAACGTTATCACGACCTCGGCACCAGGACAAAATCCTCTGTAGAGACCGAACCCGAAAAACGAACGTAGTGAGTAAGGTCCTACATATAATAAACAACCCTAAGGTTGATGACAGAACCATAATGTCAAAGTCTAACCATTGGTGTAACGGTCTATACAGGAATAAAGTACTTGATGGAGAAAGCCGGAAAAACTGTCCAAGTACACCACGAAAACATTGGTTACAATGTAATGGTTACATTATTACCTCTCCCGATGTAATTTGTCTCCTGTACATGAAATTCAGTACTGGAGTTTTATATGGAGAGAATATAAAACATTTACAACAATGTTACTATTAATAACCAAATAGTCACACAACCGACATCCAGAACAAAGATTTTCCAGGTAACCAAGAAAGATCCTTAAAGAATTTTAAATTCCCGAAGAGAGGAAACACATTTAAGTCTCTCGCCGGCAGGAAAGTGAGGTTATTCAAAAATTTAGAATTTGAAATGACCTAGCACGAACAATTTGTCGAGAAGAAGAACAGTAAGAACATTACTAAAAAGCAGTTTGATGCTCTAGTAGACTGTACCGGTAATACATACTTGGTAGAAAGAAACCATAGAAGACTTCACGACTTGCGTGTCACTAGGCTTGATCCTTGGCCGGCCAATACCTTCCCACTCACGCTAGTAATTTTAAATTTTCTCATAGGGAAGAAATTAAAATTAGTGCATAACTCCATCTGAATTATAAGCGTAATACAGTATACAGATGGAACCAACTTGGTGTGAAACAAAACAAGTCACAATGTAATAATCAGACAATTGTGTTTCAAGAATATCACACTTTCACAATAAACAAGGGTAAGTGGGTGAATAGGTTTACTCACTCACGTAAACCAGCACGTGATCTCATTGTTGTTCGACACACCCTTAATTACATAAAGAGATCAGTAAAGAAGCTCATTAAGATGCGACACAAGGTCAAAGTAAACAGGGTTGAGTTGTGGTTACGTAACATAAATGCAACAATCATGCTTCATATTCATGTCAGCCTGAAAGACATAAAACCTCTGTAAGGTCTCTCTTGAATACAGGATATCAAAATCAACGTAATAATACTTGATATAACAAGAGATTACATTTTGGTAGGACCAAGGAACTGAATGTATGAAGGTGAACCTACCAAAACTGCAAGTCCGAACAGAAGTAACAACAACAACATGAAAATTTACGGCTGCAAATAAAGTGTCAGATCTCTCCGGCGGGAAGAAACGAAAAACCCCCGCCGATGAGGATACTATTTACAACCCTACTTGAGATATACACAAACTCAATGCATAAAATTCATGGATCAACGAAACAAAACCTGTTCGTTTATTGTAGAGATCACAATCGGCCTTCAAGCTCAGCACTAAAAGGCAGACTTACAGAAATGCCGGGACTAAATACAAATCTGTCACAAATTGAGCAATAATAAAACGATGTCGCGAGAGCCCGTAAAAACCCACAACAAACACAGCGGGCCGAACTCATTGTTCGTGTGGAGACGTGATATTGAATACACATTGTCTCCATCACGCAGGACTGTGTTATCAGATAAGCCCGAGATTCATATTGACTTTAGAAAATATCGTCGGGCAATAATTTCAAGATATAGGAACTTTGAAAAACTCCGACAATAGCCATTAATTTCGCGACGTACGTCCGAAGACAATAAACACATGGCAGATGGAAAAACAGACCATGTGAAGCCTAAAAATTTGCCCAGACAAAATTTTGAAACAAGACAGAAATGTGCAAGAAAACTATCCTCAAAATATTAATTTAATCACCATCGAACCATTGACAAAAAATGACATAGGTGAGATAACATACGGCGAGGGAGCATTCTTTTGTCTGACATTTAATACGAGGAAGACGATTATTCGAAGCAGACGGCATATCCGGCACCAACGCTAAAAGCGCATCCAATTTATCCGAAAAAACCATCATTGACGTATGTTCCTAACTTTACACTGAAGAAAAGGAATCAACAGATGAACTCGACGAGACCGGAACGAGTGATATAACTTCAGCGAGAGGTTGACAAATCGTGGACAACCGCATGATAAGAAACGGAGTCTGCGACTGACGAACGTGGTGACCTATATAAGAAGGCGAGACCGAAAGACGTGGCAAACGGCGTGGTGGTGTAGGAGAACGTCGAGTCGAAGTACGAGAACGGTATACCGGAGAACAGGAAGGCCGAAAAATAGAACTAGAATTCCCGGTCTAATTCTCATCGATTTCGTAAGCAGTATGCACTATTTTAATTAGCAATAATCGCCGACAGATTGGATATTTAATGATGGAAATTGGTTGAAATATCAAACATTTATAAACAATGTTTCTATCTGTTACCAAATCAACCTGTCTCAATCCATGCCAACTCAATCCTAAAATTGAAGTCCCGTAACATGTCATTTCCACTATTATAGAATCGCTGATTCATCGATAGACGAAACCGCAAGACAGCAATTTTGACACTCAATGGTAGGTCTGAACGACCCACCATAAAACGAGAAACGGATTTAGAACTGCGTTATGATTTAACCCGCAAAGGAGAAAAACCCACACGACGACGTTTATTCCGATTAGAGGTAACGGAGTGTGAAAAACCAAAAGACAATGAAGAGGTCGAGATAATATGCGAACCCACTGCATTCTTTTGTCCGACGAGAACAATGGATTGCTCAGGCACGGCAGGTTTAGAGAAGTCTTTGTCGAAGTAGACAAAGGAACTGGTTTGTCTGCATACATAGCCAAACCCGTACATGTAGGCTGTCTAAAATCTGTGATTTAACTAGACGTAGAACCGTCCCGCCGGAATATTTACAGAGGCGGGCGAGTTCTGATTACTAAGACCATGGGAAACATTTATATATTGCAACGATATCTTCGTTAGCTTTCATGTCATTTACAAGCAATTCCCAACAGGTAAGCCCGTCTAGCCTGGGCGAAATTTCCCCCCGCTAACGGGTCCATAATACATACTCGGCGCAACTTCGCCGATAACACAACTCTTTACAAGAAAAACAAACCGTGTGGGCGTCCAAACTGGACCAACATTTCACACACGAATTACATGCATTAGATATCGGAATCTCAGACATAACTAATGAAAGAATTTCCGACAATAATGAAAGAATTTCCGACAAGAAATAACACAATTCAAAACCGATAAGGATACTGCGGGTCGTTACAACAACAACCCAGGTTGTATAAACACTTCCTTGATGTGTACTGGTCGAGGTACAACAGAGAATAGAGGACGAGTATGGTTGGAGCAGAGCCTATATAGTAATGCTGCTGGTATTAGATGGGAGAGCTCTCCTAGGGGCGGACAACTCTCCGCTAGGGGAGCTAACGTTTAGTTTTAACTTCCGTTTTCTACGTTGTATCATCTTCCTGACGGAGATTGAATGGCATGAATTGAAACAGGTTTACGATTTGGGAATCAAATAGTCCTTTTGCAGAGATATGACGACCCACTTTAAACCTGGCCAGAATGCGGCCGTTGGTACAATTGACCTTTCGTGACCTCGCCTTGTGCGCATGCCCAGTTACCCTAGATTTGTAATGGCGATCTCGACTATATTGGGGACAATATTCGTCTATTTACCCCAACATTGGTCCCATTTACTGCCAATAAAAGACATGTTAATTCACAGCATGATCCCAGAGATGTGCAGAACTCAATGAATTTCCAGAAAACAATGGTGGCTGATACATGCCATGTTGAAGACAAGTTTACATGGCTTCGTTCGTTCCTGAATCCACGATACACCATGAATCCTCTTACTGAAATTACATTTAAGGAATTTCCCTAACATACGGTGGCTTGTTAGGGCCATGCATTGATCTTTCGAATTTTCTGCCTTTCTCTAATTTTCAAGACTTCACTTTCGCATTTTCTCTCTTTTCTTGTCATCATCTTAGATTCATTTTCGATTTTTCAAAATTTATCCCTGATCTTTTTATTCATTCTCAAGAAACTGCAACGTACTGCAACCATTTCCATACGAAAACGCTGGAAATTCATTTTCAAGAGACAAGAACAATTCAAACGACCACATGGAAACACTGGAAATTAGCGAAAACCTCGAAAATAGCGTGAAACATCAGAAATAGCAAAAAAACCCACAGAAACTGCCGTGTAATTTCCACCGCGGTTGAAAGTATTTCAACCGCGGTGGAAAGTATTTCAACCGCGGTGGAAAGTATTTCAACCGCGGTGGAAAGTATTTCAACCGCGGTTGAAACTATTTCAACCGCGGTGGAAAGTATTTCAACCGCGGTGGAAAGTATTTCAACCGCGGTGGAAAGTATTTCAACCGCGGTTGAAATACTTTCAACCGCGGTTAAAATAGTTTCAACCGCGGTGGAAAGTATTTCAACCGCGGTTGAAATACTTTCCACCGCGGTTGAAATACTTTCCACCGCGGTTGAAATACTTTTTCAATGTTTTTGCTAATTTTTAGTGTTTTCACATGGGTTGTTCGATTTTTGCAGTCGCATGAAAATGGATAGAAGAAATTGTTAAAACCAGAAAACAACTTTATATCTCGGAAATGGATCGATGTCAATGGCAAGAAATTACAGAAAACGCGAAAGTGAAATCTTGAAAACTAGTAAAAGGCAGATAATTGCAAAAATCAATGCATGGCCCTAACAAGCCACCGTACTAACATGCTACGGAATATTCCTTATTGAATTTTAGGAATATTCCGCTGGTGTAATAGTCGGGGAATAATCCATAAATTTTAAGTATTTTTTTTTTCAGTGTATCAAGGCTAATTCGAAGCGTGAACGGAGAATTTGACGCGTGTATGAAGATGAGATGACGCTGAACTGTAGGCGGGCTCAGTAGGTCTACTGTTGCTACAGTATTAAAATTCGCGTAAGCTTATATAGAGGGTCCCATGGTAAACGCAGTTTACTATGAATACTTGACTTTTAGATACCTTTGGTCCGTAATTGCACGTGCAAACCGAAGTATTATATGTTATTAATCGATTGTTTTCGTATTGCCTTCGTATTGACCTGAGGGTCGCCGTATTGGCCCGAGGCCGCAGGCCGAGGGCCAATACGGCGACCCGAAGGTCAATACTAAGGCTATACGAAAACAATCGATTCATAATATTTTTATTAATTGACATTTACTGGCCGTGTTCTTGTTTTTCCGAGCTTGAATGGCAGCATCCGTTTCTTGATCTGTAACAGGTTTAAATCGTTTTAGATCGTCTCCACATATCTCCTCAAGCTCTAAAATTCCACCCACGAACCCTTGAATAACACGCTCTGCGCTCGCCATCGCGCTGAACAAACAACACTGCTGTCGTCTGTTTCTCCAGTCGTCGGTCCTTACTGCTATTTACGGCTGCACTCGTTGTCCTCGGCCAATACAACATTCAACCCGGCCAATACAGCTTTCAACTCGGCCAATACAACTCGGCCAATACAAGTCGAGTTCGACATGACGTATGGACAGGCCGTTTTATACTGTATTCGGGTAATAACATACACAGTCAATTAATAATCTTGCGTATGTATGACTTGTCTGGAAGAATGTGAGTCGGTGACGGTTCATGAACGATTTCGCTGAAAAAAAATGCATTTTATGAAGGTATTTTAGGAGTACCTTAGAAGGACGGAAATTGGCTACATCCAAGCCTATACAGATAAGTCAAGTCCTATCAAGTGCTTGATGAATTTTCGAAGTTCATCCATACTTTTCCCACAGATGGACAATATGCATTCCTTTGAAGATATTAGATTTGGCCTCGAGGGTTGAGTTCAGGCTGAAAGAGAACTCAAATTAGTCGAAGTCTAATGTACGGTGGCTCACAGGTAATATGTAACACGATGTAAAGTTATGTATGTTATTTAAACTGTTCAATTCGCCGGACTGAAACTCCAAAGCAGTAGACTCGCATGTTCGTCAACTTTTCAATACCTACAAACGTGGGTTACTGTTTGCCGTGGAGCCCTGAATGGGATTTTTTCGCTTCAACTCGCTTTGTTTCAGGTTGGAATAATTCAGGAGTCGGTCATGTAATGCGACATCAATTTATTTTCATTGTAGACTGCAGAAGTGCGAAGATAGGCGGAACTTTGGGCAACGACTTGGTGTAAGACTCACGAAATATAATTGACAAAGGGTCTGCTGCAAGTTGTATTGTCAGTCTTTTGTTCAGGATATTACCTTTTCAATGGGAGGTCTTACACCAAAGCCTTGCCGAACTTTGCTTGTAACTGTAAGATTAAGGATCATCAGGATATTTGAATTTTTGAAAAAATTGTCAAAAACGCCCCTCATCATTATAATGACCAAATTTTATGACACAATGATACCATGAGACAAAAAATGTATTTTTTTTTTTTGAAATTTTGTTTCAAAACCTTTGTGAAGCAAAAATGTAATGAAATGACAAAGAAGCGACTTTCAGAAAATAAATACTATAACAGGCCAGGAAAAAGATAAATAAAATGACTCAACTAAGTTTTGGAGGACCTACGAGCGAAATTATCCATTTCGCCTGAAGCACGTGGCCGTACATACACTTTCGACTCTGCATGTCATCACAAATGACCGCTGAAATCTCGCCATTTTGCCTCCGACGTCACAACGAAACAAAGATAATTCAATAGAAAATAAACTATACCAGATATCAAATTCAAATTTCCCACAAATACATAGTAAGATACGTACTTTTCAGCCCAACTGTTGACATAGAGATCGAATTTAGCGCTTTCATTTCAAACAGTTCGGAATGTGCTCGACCATCCTTCTTTTCCAAACAAGGTGACCCATGACATCTCAATAATATTCATACGCCCAAATAGGCATGTCGAAAATATCGTCAATAACATGCATAAACCTGAAAGAAGGATCATACTTGAGTGAAATATGGTGATATTTAGCATCCAACATATTTGTTTCGACAGTTTTATTGTAGAAAATAATTTCTGACAACCTCTCTGGAGATCTACTTTTTGAGCCGCCTTACTCTAATATTCTGTCGCCTGCTTCTCGAGAAATTGCGCGATCAGTTTGGTGAAACTGATGAAAAACAGATCATTCGTCTAATTACATCAAATATAGACAACATAGATGGTAGTATAGTAAATTTCGGTGAGTAGCCCTCTCAGCTGAATGGTTCTGCATTCCGTTGGGCACACCGGTTCTCGTCGGATCACCGAAGTTAAGCAGCGTTGAGCTCGGTCAATACTTGAATGGGTGACCGGGTGCTGTACTGGCTGGGCTGATCAGTGTCCAGAATAATAGGAACTGTGGACACTCTCGTGTTCTGGCACATGTAGGCACCGTCGTGATATGACTGAAACAATGTTGAAAACGACGTTAAATCCTACTCACTCACTCACTCACTCACTGGTTCTGCATTCCGATCGCATGTTCTGAAAGTGTTTGTCGATGAGAATTGGTGAGCATAAACAGAGCGTAGCTGAATGTCATTAACCCTCTGCACAACGTGCCAACAACAACAACAACAACACGAAACAACAACACGTTGAATGACTGTCTCATTCAGATGACTCTGATTGACAGGTGTTCAGTTTTTTGCGAAGGGTTAATGCATCGAGGCCGGAAAAAGTCCACCTGAGCAGGAAGAAATGTGAATCGCCATTTTTCCGAACAATTCAGTTTGCTTGACCACGTGTAGCATTCTATTTTCCAACAACTTCAAGTAGGTCATTCTTGTTTGACCTCAACGAAGAGATGATTCAACTTTATTCGTGAGTTAAACAGTCACCACATTTCTTCAATTTCCAAATTTTACTTGGAAAATCCACTACATTTTTTATCAATTTTGTTCCACAAAGTCATTTTTTCGAATTAGTTCAAAGAAATAGTCATATTTTCTGGTGTTTATTTGTGTTTCCTATCTTTCTGACATGAAATAATACACCCTTGATAATTTAATGCCTTTTTCAAAATTACAACCCAACAAAAAATGTCAAAATCTCTCACACTATAAGGGGGTGACATATGTTCAGCTACCTTTTTTCATAGAATCACAGGTGAGCTGATTACTAAACAGGCAATACTGTTGGTGGCCAATATCATATACCAAAATGTTCCCTAAAGCTTGCTGAATGTGAATATGACACCCCTTTAAAAAAAATAAAAAATGTAAATTGGAGAATATAATTACAGAAACATAGCGTCTTGGCACTGCCAGCAGAAGTCAATAAAGAATAAACACACACTCTTGAAAGATGGTCCTAACAATTTTATGAAATCACTGCTAAAACAAAGACTATGTCAGAAAAGAGAATTCCATCGGAAAGTATTTTTAAAAGATTTTTTATCATTTACTTGGACAAAATAGTTGTCCAAGGCAATGATAATTCGTGTCAGCCAATATGAAGGACAGCCCAAAGCTGTGGAGAGCTATCCAATACAGACCTGTGTGTTACATTCCTGTCACCAACCTGTAAGTTTGAAAAGCTAATACATCAAAACCAGTTTGTGCAGTTAGTGAGGGAAATGCTCTGGATTCCTTCTGTTGAATCCCCAACTGCCTATTGTGGTCCATTCATTCACAGCCTATTGTGATTGTGCCTGGCTCTGAAAGAAGCTGCATAGTTAATTGCCAATTGACACATATCTGTGATTTGATCCACATGTCGGGTACACAAAAATTCTAGACTAAGATAATTACTGAAGAAGTAAAAAATATATTTAAAAAAACTTCCCAAATCAATTTTCATATGTAACATAGTCTTTGTTGTAGAACATACTATACAGAATTTTCTCAACTGCTTTTCAATATTGTGTTGCTAATATTTATGTACTTCTGCTGGCAATCCCAAGAACCATTGTTTTTGTAATTATATTCTCCAATTTACATTGTTCAAAGGAGTGTCATATCCACATTCAGCAAGGTTTGGAGAACATTTTGGTATATGATATTGGTCACCAGCTGTATTGCCTATTTAGTAATCAGATCATTTCTGATTCCATGAAAAAAGATAGCTGTAAATATGTTTCCCCCTTAAGGAGGAGGGGGATCTGAGAGATTTTGATAGATTTTGTCAGGTTGAAATTCCAAAAAGGCACTGAATTATCAAGCGCGCATTATTTAATCTCCGAAAGATGGGAAACACCATTAAACACAAGAAAATATATGAGTATTTCTTTGAACGAATTCGAAAAATGACGTTGTGGAGCAACACTGACCAAAAATGTAGTGGATTTCTAGAAGTAAAATTTGGAAATTAAACAAGAATGACTTACTTGAAGTTGTTGGAATATAGAATGCTACACGTGGTCAAACAAACTGAATTGTTCAGAAAAATGGTGTTTCATATTTCTTCCGGATCAGGTGGAATTCTTCCGGCCTCGATGCATTAACCCTTTGCACAAAATTGAACACCTGTCAATCAAAGTCAATCTGAATGAGACATTCAACGTGTTGTTGTTGTTTCGTGTTGTTGTTGTTGGCGCATGGTCCAGAGGGTTAATGTCATTTAGCTACGCACGTTTATGCTCACCCATTTTCATCGACAAACGCTTTCAGAAGATGCGATCGGAATGCAGAACCATTCAGCTGGGAGGGCTACTCAACGAAATTTACTATACTACCATCTTTGTTGTCTAAATTTGATGTAATTAGACGAATGATCTGTTTTGCTTCAGTTTTACCAAATTATCAAATCTCGCGCGATTTTTCGAGAAGCATGCGACTGCGTATTAGAGTAAGGCGGTTCGAAAAAGTAGATCTACAGAGAGGTTGACAAAAATGCTTTTCTGCAAAGAAACTCTCGAGTTAAAATATTTTGTATGATAAATATCACCATATTTCACTGAATTATGATGCTTCTTTGATGTTTATATATGTTATGGACGATATTCTCGGCATGCCTATTTGGGCGTATGAATATTATTGACGCGTGATGGCTCACCTTGTTTGTAAAAGAAGCACGCTCTGTCACATTCCGAACTGTGTGAAATCGAAGCGCTAACATGTATCTGTGTATTTGTGGAAAATTTGAATTTGGTATCTACTATAGTTTATTTTCTAATGAATTATCTTTATTTCATTGTGAAATCGAAGGTAAAATGGCGTGATTTCAGCGGTCATTGTGTACACATGCAGAGTCGAAAATGAATGTACGGCCACGTGCTTCAGGCGATCCTGACTATCCTTAACCCTGTGGGCCATGTGCCAACAACAGCTCGAAACAAGAACAACGCCTTGAATAACCGTGTCATTCAGATTGGCTTTGATTGACAGGTGTTGCATTTTGTATAAAGGCTTGATGTATCGAGGCCGGAAAAAGTCACTCGGAGCAAGAAGAACAATTCATTTTGTTTGACAACTTGCAGCATTCTATATTCCAACAACTTAACTAGATCTTTCTTGTTTACCCAAAACGAAGAGATAATTCAGATTTATTTGGGAGTTAAACAATCACTACATTCTTTCAATTTCGAAATTTTACTTCGAGATATCCCCACACTTTTCGTTAATTTTGCTCCACAAAGATGTTTTTCGAGATAGTTCAAAGAAATAGTCATATTTTCTTGTGTTTTATGGTGTTTGCTATCTTTCTGACATGAAATTATGCGCGGTTGATAATTTAGTGCCTTTTTGAAAATTTCAACTTGTGTTCTTTCTGTCTTCGCGTTATTTAATTGTGTCTATTCATACCGCGGGGCAATTGAGTGCAGAACGAAGAGAAAGAACCGACTATTTCAATGTTTTCGTGCAAGATTGAAGCACTGTTTTCATGCCAGGTCAAGGTCAGGAATGATTCTTTTCGCGTTCGCGTCTGCAGCACTTGTCATCTTTCCGAGGCGTGCTCTTTCAGAACGTACTGTTGAACGTCTTGATTTACATGCATGAGTGGATAGATTTTTCTCTATATATTTTCGTAATCAGTGATTGAATATAATTTTTCTTTAATAGTAATGTACATTCAGAATCCGGAGGTGAAAGTTGCTTGATACTTGAATCAAACATCCTTTCTAGCCATGGTTCGTCTGACAAAACCGTAGTATACAGACCTGCAATATGGGGCAAATCCGTCATGTAAGACAGATACTACATAGATACATAGATAGGTGACTACTTGTGGGGAACCATTCAACCAAGGAGTGAAAAGGGCCAAGTATATTGCACGCAAAGTGTTGCCGATTGAAGTTGTCTTACATGACGGGTCTGCCCAATATGGCATCGTCGCGAGCCAGTGTATCGTTCCATCTGTTAGGATCGACACACTAGCTTGGTTTGTTTGGTTTCCTCTAAATCAAACAAATCGGTGAACGCGCTAAGCCAGCTAATTACGCCAATCTGCTGCGAGGTAGGAGATGTGACCTGTTTAAATTTCATCGCTGGCATAACTAAACAGTGCAACAAAAGTAAGTCCCCCCCTAAACGATGTTTGATATCTTCCAAGATATTTTCCAGATCCTGATGAATTTTTGCACACACTAGCCCAGTAACCATGCAGCCCCACACGGTATAGCAAGGATTAATACGTAGGTGTAGTTGTACGCAAATGAGCATGCGCAAACTGGGAATCGGTCCAATTTTGAAAAGTTCTTGAACAGATTAATCCAGACTTTTCAATGTCAAATCGTTATTTCATCACAGAATTCGATCAACCAGTCATGAAATATTCGTGTGGTTGGGCATCCAGGACATGTCAACCACCACAAGAAATTCATGCGGTTTCACATAACGGGTTTTACGTAATTTGATGTCCGAGATGGTCAATAAAAACGGTCTCATACCTGAATATCCCATATTTCTGCCCACAAGTCTTGGGCATTCAGTTGAAGTTCTGTGGTAAACCATGCCTCGTTTATCCTTATGGATAGGGCTGTTGCAATTGGTCTGTTGGAGGCTAACACCCCTGTAAAACAGGTTGCTCGTCGAATGGGGGTAACACCTAAAGCAATTCGCAAATTGCAAGCAAAGTTTCGTGCTACTGGGGATGTGAAGGATCTACCAAAAAGTGGAAGGCCCAGGACGACCACACGACGACAAGACCGTCGAATCGTTAACGTCACACTGAGGAACAGAACGTTATCAGGTATGAGGGCCTCGGTGTGCCACAAAAAAATCGAATACCATTTTCTGATGTAGCGCAGATCCAAATCGTTCCGTTAAACACGACTCACTCACTCCTCAATTCACTTAACTCCCATTCTGAATTTCAGCACGAGAGGTCCGAGATCAAATAAGAGCAGATGCTGGTGCCGGCGCTAGGAGAGTGAGTGCTCAAACAGTTAGGAGACGCCTAAAAGCCGTCGGATTGCGTGCTAAGCGTATGGTGAAGAAGGCTTCTCTGCTCCGCCGTCATAAGATAGCGCGTCTGCAGTGGGCAAGAAATCATGTTCGGTGGACCAGACGACAGTGGGGCAATGTTCTCTTCAGTGACGAAACGCGTGTCTGTCTCCGTCACGTTGACGGTAGGAGGCGTGTGTGGCGTCATCAGGGAGAGCAGCATGCCGAGTGTTGCGTGCAACCAGTAACGGCCTTTGGTGGTGGCAGCGTAATGGTCTGGGCAGGCATTAGTTTGACCGGTAAAACCGATCTGGTGCCGATTCAGGGGAACTTGAACGCTAATCGCTACGTGACTGAAGTTCTTCGACCACAGGTTTTGCCCTACGCAGGTGCCGTTGGAGATGGATTTGTCTTCATGGACGACAATGCGCGTCCACATCGGGCAAGGATTGTAAATGGCTTCTTCCAAACTGAAGGCATTGACCACATGCAGTGGCCCGCCAGTTCTCCGGATCTCAATCCCATCGAACATCTTTGGGATCAGCTGAAACAATCGGTCTATCGTCGAGTTGGGGTGGAGTCAAATCTTGATGACGTGAGACGCCTGCTTCAGGAGGAGTGGTTAGCCATCCCGCAACGTCGGATCGCAAGCCTCATCAACACCATGCGAGCACGTTGTCGAAATGTCATCCAATGTCGTGGCGGTTACACGCGATTTTAATGATTACTGACCGTCGAGATACGGAGTCAACATGATCGAATTCTGTGATGAAATAACGATTTGACATTGAAAAGTCTGGATTAATCTGTTCATGAACTTTTCAAAATTGGACCGATTCCCAGTTTGCGCATGCTCATTTGCGTACAACTACACCTACGTATTAATCCTTGATATACCGTGTGGGGCTGGTTACTGGGCTAGTGTGTGCAGAAATTCATCAGGATCTGGAAAATATCTTGGAAGATATCAAACATCGTTTAGGGGGGGGACTTACTTTTGTTGCACTGTTTACTTTGAAGCCCGGCTGAAATCGACATCGGAAGTTAAAGCACAAACCGCAGGCTTTGGGATACCGTCACGCTTATTCAAAACAAACGCAGGGGATGAAATGTACGAGATTGTATAATAGAGGCATCGACTCTAGAACTCACTCGAATCACCAAAAATGTCCAGGTAAACTTTACATGCGACATTTAGGATTAACCTGGACTTGTGAAGATGGCAATATGGAATATGGTGTCAATATAATGTACGACACTGTGTAATTCCCACATTCTTATTAAACAATATTGATTCTGATAATTATATTATAGATTTTGACAAACTTTGGACAGTTGATTCTGTGCTACACTAGTTATGATCGCAAGTGTGGTTTACCAGGAGTGGTGTTTTCTTACGATTATAGTTAATTGTTGAAGCAACATCTGGAAACGATGGTGGGCGAGAATTTGCTCAACGAGCTGATCGACACTGAAAGCTCGGTTCGCCAGGATTTCCAATGCAATTTACCATAAAAAAAACTCGCCACAACATACGGTATCGGAAGCGCGCGCAACTTTCGTTAAGCGTATTTCTCAACTTCCGTTAAACGTACATAAATTCTATACATTGTAAAACTATATATATTTACATAGTATATATTTCATATTTTTATATATTTATAAAATATAATTTATTTGAACAGAAGCATATTTTAAAGAAAACTATATACCGTGAAGAACAATAAATATGTTGTGATTTCTTACATATTATTAGAAAACAATTCATATATAATATAACACTTTATGTTCAAAATGACTATATATTGTAAGAAAATATATGTATAATATCTGCACAATATTGTGCTATATCGCAGCTCATACTCTCGTGTCGATTTCATTTTGCTTCGGGTGTCTGGATTGATTCAGCTTGAAGTGTTAAAGCATGCAGATAAGGTGGCTCGCAGGGGCCATGCATTTTATTTAACATAATTATTTATATTTCTTTTTCTCGGTTGGAATGGTTCAACTCGAGTTAAAACGTTTTAACTGGGCTAGAAATTATTTCAACTAGAGTTAAAACATTTCAACCTAGGCAGAAATAAGCAAAACATAATTATGTAAAATAAAATACATGTCCCCTGGGAGACCCCCTATGCAGACTGTCCACATCCTATTCCAATTATTCCGTTCGAGGACTTGATCCTCCGATTGTCCAAGGGGCTGCTGGTCGCTGTAGGCTACATGTATATCCTATTCGAATGTGATAAGGAAATTGATTTGCAGGGCCTATGACAGTTTTCAGTCGTCGAAAAAATCTAATCAAGTGGATGACCCAGTGATAATTATTTGTAAGTCGTGTAATAGGAATTTTATTTTTATGACTGTTTGTCTTGCAAGTATAAATACCGGTACATAATTCAAAATTGACAAAAACAATTGTTCTTCGGACTGCTAGAAGAACTTAACAAAGAAAACACGCACAGCATTCTATATTGTCCAGGCCCTTCAAAGAAACGGTCCCCAATACGACAAAAAGGTTGAAAATCCTGTCAAGTTTGAACATATTTCTTCGATTTTCGAGGAAAACGCATCGGTTGAGAAGCAGATGCGGTCTGAAACGACTGCATCTTCTTCTTCAACAGATACCGCTTTGTTGGTTTCGGTTGCTTGAACGGTCCCTGACGGTGAATGCTTCGTCGATTCCCGCGAGTCTGTCCTGAAAACGGTGACGGAAGTGACGTATACAGATGAGAAAACGTTAGCAAGATGGCGGGAAAAAAGAATTTTTCTGACATGGCATTTGAGTTTCCTTGTGGTGTGTAACTGTTTACCTCGTTAAAGTCATTATTTTTACTGCGTTGAGCATCTGGCTACTCTAGGGTCCGTGGCGTGAGAATTATTATTTGGACCTATCAGACGAATAGTAAGGCCACAGATCTCTGCACAGTTTTAGACTTTATCCGCTTCTCAACCGATGCGTTTTCTTCCGAAATTGAAGAAATATGTTCAAACTTGACAGGGTTTTCAACCTTTTTGTCGTATTGGGGACCGTTTCTTGGGAGGGCCTGTTGTCTCTGCTACAAAGACTACGGTAGAAAGGAAAATTGCTTTGGGAAGATTTGTAAAATCATGCAAGATGTCAACATAATGGCAAGGCTTTGGTGTAAGACCTCCCATTGAAAAGGTAATATCCTGGACAAAAGACTGACAATACAACTTGCAGCAGATCCTTTGTCAATTATATTTCGTGAGTCTTACACCAAATCGTTGCCAACATAATTGTCAAAGAAAATGACAGTTCGTGCCAGCCAGTATGAAGGACAGTCCAAACTTGGCTAGCGTTACCCAAGACTAGTGGGAGTCGGGAACACCAATGTCACAAGATTGTATTGATTTGAAAAGCTAATACCAGGTATATGCACATGTCTACCAGTTTGCGTATTGCGGGGAATGCGATGGATTATTTCTATTCAATCCCCAACTGCATATTATGGCCCATTCATTTACATCCTGATCTGGTTTTTTTGCTTGGTCAGAAACACAGGCCCGTAAAACAAGAGTTTTGGGAGGTGTGGGCGGTGGTATTTGGGTGAAGTGTCGAAATATGGGGTCTCTATATATATAACCCCATGCTTGGATATATATAAAGCATGGGGTTATATATAGAGACCCCATATTTCGACACTTCACCCTAATACCACCGCCTACACCCCCCAAAACTCTTGTTTTGTCAAAAATTCTTCACAATTTTTTTTTATCTGACAGGTCTTTGTTGTGAGTTCACTCTTTGTGGACTTCTGCGGGTATAGCCACAAGAACAATTGTTTTTATGTTTTCTATTTATCCAAATATACTTATATGTCAAATATATTTTATAGTGGGATTTTCCTCTGGAATGATATTATATGACTTGGCAATATTTAAATTGAATACATCCAATAAGAGACTGTTTACTCTTGCACGATTTTCAAAGAATTGTCACTATATCATTCCCTGAATATTTACAATTTTTGAAAATACAAAACAAAGCTAAAATATGTCTGGACCGGATATAGATTTCTTTATAGCAAGGTAATTCTAATGTTGTTCATTTGGAAGTTTATCTATGTCGGGTTTTGGTGTAAGAACTCCCATTGAAAGAGGAAATATCTTGGACGTAAGACACAATACAACTTGCAGCAGATCCTTGCAGTTACTAGTATATTTCATGAGTCTTACACCTTGTTCCTTGATTAGTCAAATTTAGTGTAGCTATCGACAGTTATTTTCGTGCTAGAAAGTCACCGAACGGCTTTCAGATGTGAAATGTTTCAGATCCACTGTCTCCACTGTTTATCTGTTTTAAGGGGGTGACATATGCAACTATATATCTTTTTTTCATACAATCACAAGTGATCTGATTACTAAATAGACAATATAGTTGGTGGCCAATATCATATATCAAAATTTTCCCCAATCCTTGCTGAATGTGAATATGACACCCCTTTGAACAAACAATGTAAATTGGAGAATATAATTACAACAACAATGGTTCTTGGGACTGCCAGCAGAAGTGCATAAATATTAAACACACAATATTGAAAAGCAGTTGAGAAAATTCTGTATAGCATGTTCCACAACAAAGACTATGTTAGATATGAAAAATTATTTGGGAAGTATTTTTAAATATTTTTTTTGACTTCTTCAGTAATTGTCTTAGTCTAGAAATTTTGTGTATCTGACATGTGAATCAAATCGTTGCCATCAAATCACAGTATGTGTCAATTGGTAATTAATTATGCAGCTTCTTTCAGAACTAGGCGCAACCACAACAGGCTGTGAATGAATGGACCACAATATGCATAGAAAGAATCCAGGGCATTTCCCTCAGTGACTGCACAATCTGGTTTAAATGGATTAGCTTTTTAAACCAACATAGGTTGGTGACAGGAGTGCGACACACAGGTCTGTCTTGGATAGCTCTACACAGCTTTGGACTGTCCTTCATATTGGCTGACACGAATTATCATTGCCTTGGACAATTATTTTGACATAGTAAATGATAAAAAATCTTTTAAAAATACTTTCCGATGGAATTTTTCTTTTCTGACATAGTCTTCGTTGTAGCAGTGATTTCATACAATTTTTAGGCCCATCTTTCAAGAGTGTGTGTTTATTCTTCATTGACTTCTGCTGGCAGTGCCGGGATGCTTTGTTTCTGTAATTATACTCTCCGCTTTACACTGTTTGTTCAGAGGGGTGTCATATTCACATTCAGCAAGGTTTGGGGAACATTTTGGTATATGATATTGGCCACCAACTGTTTTGCCTATTTAGTACTCAGATATAGATATAGTTGCATATGTCACCCCCTTGATCAGATTGGTGTCGCCTTTACATTAATGACTTCTAACTTATGATTTCAACCTGGGTGTAAACAAGGATACAGTATTCTGGATGTTTATTTACTTCCCATCCGCGTTGAAATTGTCTTTCCAGAAATGATATGATACCAAAAAGTAATAAAGTAATTAAGGGGCTGATTTAGCGGCAACGTTTGAAAGTCGTGTTATAGGAAAGTCTCGTCTTTCGTGCATTCTGCTTGAATTTAGTGAAGTCAAAATGTTCCTTGTCCCATGGAGAATCCAACCATAGCATGTTTGACATGCAGGTATATCTACATAAATAAAAATCTGCAAAAACAGTTGTTCTTGGGACTGCCAGCAGAAGTACTTAAAGATTAAACACAAAACATTGAAAAGCAGTTAAGAAAATTGTGTATTGTGTGTGCTACAACAAAGACTGTTAGATATGAAAATCGTTTTGGGAAGTATTTTTAAATATTTTTTTTTTACTTTATCAGTAAGAGTCTTCGTCTAGAAAGTTTGTGTGAACAGAGCCTAACGGAGAAGTGGGCTAGGCTTTGGTGTAAGACCTTCCATTGAAAAGGTAATATCCCAGACAAAAGACTGACAATACAACTTGCAGCAGATCCTTTGTCAATTACATTTCGTGAGTCTTACACCAAATCGTTGCCGAGAAGGGCCTCAAATCACAGATATGTGTCAATTAGCAATTAATTATACAGGTTCTTTTAGGACCAGGCACAATCAGAACAGGCTGTGATTGAATGGACCAAAATAGGTAGTTGGGGACTGAATAGAAAGAATCCAGGGCATTTCACTCACTGACTGCATGAACTGGTTTAGGTGTATTCTCTTTTCAAAATAATACAGGCTGATGACAGGGGTGTAACACACACCCGTCTTGGATAAGTCCATGCACACAGCTTTGTACTGTCCTTCATATTGTCTGACACGAATTATCCTTGCCTCAGAGAATTATTCCTACGAAGTAGGCTCTCATTCGCAAATTGTCTGATAATGAGTGAGTCAACTAGTCCATCCGAATCCTTTTTCCGGCAAAATAAGGAGAACCGTTGACATTAGAATCTTGATTTTTGGCATGAACGTGCATTAAGGGACTGTTACCAGCAAGTTCTGAGCTGACCTACTTTTGATGAAAATTTGACCTACTTATGTGACCTATAGTCCTCGAAGTTGGCAAAAACATGTCCTAATGCCTCCTAAGACCGTGGAAATGCGCTTAATTAGATCAGTGTCAGTGTGACCTGACATCATTTCTGACCTAATTAGGTGACCTAGAAATTTCAAAATTGGTAAAAACACGTCTCAATGCCTCCTACGACCTTGGAAATGGTCGGTCTTAGGTCAAGATACACACTTAAATCATATCAAACCCTACTTCGTAAGTCCTGTGACGTTAGTCACACTACTCATGTATTGACATAGTAAATCATAAAAAAAATAACATTTAAAAATACTTTCCTAGGGATTTTATTTTCTGACATAGTCTTTCTTGTAGCAGCGATTTCATGGAATGTTTAGGACCATCTTTCACGAGTGTGTGTCTGTTCTCTATTGACTTCTGCTGGAAGTGTCGAGACGCATTTCCTGTAATTGTATTCTCCAATGTACATTGTTTACATTTTGTTGTCATATTCACATTCAGCAAGGTTTGAGGAAAATTTTGGTTTATGATATTGGTCAACAAATATATTGCCTATTTAGCAATCAAATCACCTTTCATTCTATGAAAAATTGTAGCTTAATATATATCACCCCGTTAGAGAAATTAAAATAAATGTCACTTATGAGCCACCGTACAATTGCTATATACTGGTACCCTTGTAGGAAAGAAGTATGGCGTATAAACTGGTATCGACGTTTCTTGTCACATTATCATTGCTCGCTTTGTTAACGGAGAGTGCAAAGTTTGGAAAGAAGATCAAAATCAAAACTAGGGAGCGCCGAAAACGACCAGGTAAGTTGTTGACTTTAAGGCCATAGTATACTCGGCCATTTAATGTCAGTTTTCTCGGTTCAGAAACGGCAAAGTCCCAGGTAGGTTTCCACATGTAATTAGCAAATACTAGAGCATATCCTATTCATGGTTTATGCCCATGTCGAAGAATTACAAAAGTTTGAACAAATAGTGAACATGAAAATGTAACATCCTGCCCTGCATTCGAACAGTGATTGAAAAACCTTGAAATGTGCCTTGTAAATCTCCAGAAATTCATAGATGTTCCCCTGGTGAAAGTGGCATGCTATCTGTACAGCTAAAACCAAAGGTCCTTTGCAGAGTAAATAGGAATTACCACTGATTGCTTATATCAATAGAACAGAAATAAACAATTTGTAATTAATCAGATATGCATTTATTGTTATTCATTATCATGTATAATAGAAGTTACCCAGTTTTACTCTTTTAATAAATGAATTACATGTTCTTTCTATCTAATCTGCAAGGGCCTTAGATTCAAACATTCATCCACAAAGAGCCTGCCCCATGTTATACATGTACATGCTATGCCTGGTAAAAGCAGGGACCCAAGTCTTGAATTGAATAGAACATGCATGAAGTTATTTCAGCTTCAATGTCCACTAGCATTCATTGGATGGGCATCCTCCATTTACAGCTACATGAAACTGGATGACAAGTTACCTGTTTCTCTGCCTTAAACTGATCAGTCTCGCCTCTGCACTACATGTGCATGTGTATGCTAGCAGCTGTCTGTCTTGACACACGTGCATGTTGTGGTGTACCCTGGGTTTTCAGGGAAGGAAATGCTGCAGGGTTAGTTTACCTGATCAGAAGATACACATGGAGAGGTATGCATGTGGGGAACATTTACAGACTACTGGTGAGTTTACATTATACATTTTTGATTTTCAATCACAGTTTGAATGCTGAATGTGATTTCATGGTCATTTAATTCTTCTTTGACATGGGCAAAAAATGTTGTCAAGTTTTGTTGTAGTATTTCAGACTCAAATGGGAAATTGATATTCTAACTTTGCCATTTCTCAGACAGCCACTACGGCCGACTGGACTATGGTCTTAATGAGCCGGTTAGGTGGCAATATTACTGCAACAAATTGTACCTGATGAAAACGTTTCAGTAACTTGAAAATGGCGTGTCCCTGTCAGCTGACCTTTTACACACATGTAAGTCAGGTTACCGTGAACTGTTTGATGCAGTGGTATGAAAAGACTAATCAGACTAATTTGTCAATATTTGGTACTCATATCTTACTTTTAAGAAAACCAGTCCAAATGTTGTTTGCATTGAGATATAATAGACTCTTAATAATCACAAATGTGAGATCTAAAGCCCGGCGCACACGAGAGCTATCAGCTGAGCTAACGGCCTCAAGTGCCTCTCAGCTCAGGGGCTAGCTCTCGTGTGCGGGCAGTTTTTGGTGAGTTTTTGGCCTCGCGAGGCCGGGGAAAAAATGTCAAACTTGTTTGATAATTTCGCCTCGCGATGCCAAATCCTCAGCGTGTGCGGCGAACACAAGCCAGCAGCTCAGCAGTTTTACTGGAGCGGCCAATGAATTGCATGTTATTTTCACTCGATTTATGCGCACGACTCTTCAATATGGACTTGAAGAAGACGTTATGCGGGAACTGAAATCAATTTCGTGAAACTTTTGCTCACAGTGTGCGCTGAAACCACACCAGAGCTAGCCCCTGAGCTGACAGGTAATTGAGGCCGTTAGCTCAGCTGATATCTCTGAGGCCAAATCCCCAGCGTGTGCGGCGAACGTAAGCTAACAGCTCTGCAGTTTTATCCGACAGGCCAATGACACGCATATTCTTTTCGCGTGATTTTTCGCACGACTGTTCAAAATGGCCATTTTTACGCGAGTCCGGTCACAGGAAAGATCACAGGATCTTTAAGACGATAGTCCAGTCGGCCATAGTGGCTGTCTGAGAAATGGCAAAGTCAGAATATCAATTTCCCATTTGAGTATGAAATACAACAAAACTTGACAACATTTTTTGCCCATGTCAAAGAAGAATTAAATGACAAGCAATGTATTACCTTAATACCATGAAATCACATTCAGCATTCAAACTGTGATTGAAAATCAAAAATGTATAATGTAAACTCACCAGTAGTTTGTAAATGTTCCCCACATGCATACCTCTCCATGTGTATCTTCTGATCAGGTAAACTAACCCTGCAACATTTCCTTCCCTGAAAACCCAGGGTACACCACAACATGCATGTGTGTCAACGCAGACAGCTGCTAGCATACACATGTACATGTAGTGCAGAGGTGAGACTATCAGTTTATGGCAGAGAAACAGGTAACTGGTCATCCAGTTTCATGTAGCTGTAAATGGAGGATGCCCATCCAGTGAATGCTAGTGGACATTGAAGCTGAAATAACTTCATGCATGTTCTATTCAATTCAAGACTTGGGTCCCTGCTTCTACCTGGCATAGCATGTACATGTATAACATGAGGCAGGTCTTTGTGGATGAATGTTTGAATCTAAGGCCCTTGCAGATTAGATAGGAAGAACATGTAATTCATTTATTAAAAGAATAAAACTGGGTAACTTCTATTATACATGATAATGAATAACAATAAATGCATATCTGATTAATTACAAATTGTTTATTTTTGATCTATTGATATAAGCAATCACTGGTAATTCCTATTTACTCTGCAAAGGCCTTTGATTTTAGCTGCACAGATAGCATGCCACTTTCACCAGGGGAACATCTATGAATTTCTGGAGATTTACAAGGCATTTTCAAGGTTTTTCAATCACTGTTCGAATGCAAGGCAGGATGTTACATTTTCATGTTCAGTATTTGTTCAAACTTTTGTAATTCTTCGACATGGGCATAAACAATGAATAGGATATGCTCTAGTATTTGCTAATTACATGTGGAAACCTACCTGGGACTTTGCCATTTCTGAACCGAGAAAACTGACATTGAATGGCCGAATATACTATGGCCTAAAGAAGGTGTTTCGCAGGAACTGAAATCAATTCAGTGAACCTTTTGCTCACCATGTGCGCTGAAACCACACGAGCCCCTGAGCTGACAGGCAATTGAGGCCGTTAGCTCAGCTGATAGCTCTCGTGTGCGCCGGGCTATACGTACACAAACTTGGCGAAGTCCTGAGTTTAAGGGTACGTAGCCCCCTGAGGCAGTTTTGTACGCCCCTTGATAATATGTCTTCTGTAGCAATAAATATTCAACATAACAATAATAATGTATATATTTTATGAAAGTTTAAACCTGAGGAATTCACTTATTTGCATAACTGTTGCTACTACCATGTAGAAAATATTCAAAATTTTAAAAATGAAATGAAAACAATAGCCTTCATTTTTCAATTGAAATTTCGTGGAAACTGTTTAACATATTTCAAATTTGATGGTGTACCTTGATCAGAGACTACTAGAGCTAGTAAACGGCGTCAAAGTTTTTATAAGTTCGGCTTAGTGTTTGAATTATTCAACTTTTAATGCAGGAAGTTATGAGATAATCAAAAAATTTCGATTAATTTTAGTTAAAATGCTATAAAATAGAATAAGCAGAAATTTAAAAAAAGTGAGACGCCATTTACTAGTTCTAGTTGTCGTTGATCAAGGTATACCATCAAATTTGAAATGTGTTAAGAAAAATTCACGAAATTTCAATTAAAAAATGGAGGCTATTGTTTTCATTTCATTTTTTTTAATATCGAATAGTTTCTACACGGTATGAGCAAAGTTATGTAAATTATATAAGTGAATTCCTTAGGACATACGCTTTCACAAAATATATACATATTCTTGGAAATCAATGGAGAGGAACTTTGTAATTTTTAAAAGACCTTATAACATGTCCTTTGTAATTGAGACGCGATACGTGAAATAACTGCGCTGGAGTTTTATATAGAGAGAATTACTAAGTTATTTCAAGCGCGATATAATATCAATATTATGGTAGTGTTGACCAGAATCCATTGGAACCACTGATGATTTTCGAATAATAGAGAAGAAAAGCAACTCCGAGTAGGGATGACAATTTCATTCTGTATATTTCGCTATTAGTTATAGCATCTTCAGCAGTGAACAAAGTTACAAACAGCTCTACACGTACAGTATATATACAAGGTATAATGTGATCTTAGCCAATACACATATATGAATGGGTAAGCCAGTAATGTCAGTCAGATTGGACAGATATTAAAATGTCATTTTCAGAAAATTGTTGTAGACATTAAATGTTAAGAGATGGCAATATACAAATGTTGTGATTACAGGTGGTACAACCATGTAAGCCAGTGCGACAATTTTAGTACATTCGTCAAATGTTTGATTTAGCAAATGGCTCTTTTGACGATGACCCGATCTCTTTGTGGTCTCTTATAGAATCAAACACTAAAATTATTGATACAGCAGCTCACTGGTCTCAAGTGTTATTCAAGGAAGCCTTAGCCATACGCCGGCACAAACCAATTTTAAACCAAGGTTTGAAAGCATCAAAGGATTTAAAATTATTTCGGTAATATCATTTATAGATTGACCAGTTTTCATAAATTAGACTCTGTATCGTTTCATAATTGTATATTGCCGTGCAAGTTACAACATTTGTAGATTCCCATCAATTCTAATGTGGATTGCCAAGAGAATTATACCTATATTATCTTAAGATGACAGTCCTTATCTGAACATGACATGTAGAAATATTCAATGTAGATATATACGCGCTATATCGCCATACTTTATTCATTGTGTATATTGTTGTCATCAATTAGATTGTGTATTGTATCACCTGTAATCACAACATTTGTATATTGCTATCTCTTAACATTTAATGTGTACAACAATTTTCTGAAAATGACATTTTAATATCTGTCCAATCTGACTGACATTACTGGCTTACCCATTCATATATGTGTATTGGCTAAGATCACATTGTACCTTGTATATATACTGTACGTATAGAGCTGTTTGTAACTTTGTTCACTGCTGAAGATGCTATAACTAATAGCGAAATATACAGAATGAAATTGTCATCCCTACTCGGAGTTGCTTTTCTTCTCCATTATGGTAGTCATTTTGTAAAGTTCAGTTTGTTTACACGCTGCAAAAAAAAAAAAAATTGTGCCGAGTCTCTCTCTTTATGCGGCGTCTCTTCTTGTGGCCATCGTCCCACTCTGCATGCACCTTCTCTCTCTGTGCCTGTTCCGTGTGCCCCGCCCCTCTCTGTCTGCGCCTCGTCCCTCTCTGCCTGCGCCGTCCATCTCTGTGTGCGCTGCCCCTCTCTGTGTGCACATTCCCTCTCTGCCTGCGCCGTTCCATTCTTTGTGCGCCACACCTTCTGTGTGCACCGTCCCTCTGTCTGCGCCTTTACTCTCTGCGTGCGCCGTTCCTCTCTGTGTGCGCCGTCCCTCTCTTTGTTCTCCGTCGCTCTCTGCCTGCGCCGTCTCTCTCTGTGTGCGCCGTCCCTAGCCTCCTGCGGCGTCCTTCATTACGTGTACCGTCCTTTACTCTGTGCGCCTTCCATCTCTGCCTGTTCCGTCCCTCTCTGTGGAGCCGTCCCTCCCTCTCTGTGAGCCGTCCTTCTCTGTGTAAGCCGTCCCAATCTCTGTGCGTCGTACCTCTTTGCATGCGCTGTCCCTCTCTGCTTGCGCCGTGTTTCACTGTGTGCGCTGTCCCTCTGTGCCTGTGAGTACCCTCTCTGCCTGTGCGTTCCTCTCTGCATATACGCCTTCCCTCTCTACCTGCGCCCTCGCCCCTCGCTATGTGGGCCACTGCCAAACGATCACGGAACTGGAAAATAGGTTCTATGGGAATGCCAGAAAATAGTTCGAAATATATGGAGATGATCAAGACTGGTGGATTCCGAAATCTGATATAGCAAACAAATCTTTAGCCTTATAACAATGCCCACCAGTTTGATCATATAGCACCAGGACAATATCATATTATGAAGAAATGTATAGGCAGAATTCATAAAATTTGTCCTCTCATTTGGGCTTACATCAGATATCTTTAGTCAGTTCGAACAATTTCCTTGACCTGGTGAATCGATTACTTTACCTACCTTCGTCCACAAAAATAATCTGCATTAATCGGGTTAAATGACTGCTTCTTTAAATCGGGACAATAAATTAGAGTATCAAAAGAATAAAGGATTAAAGTCGTATTAAAATAATATTTTGTCATATGTCTAATTTGCATAATAATTCGACATAAATTGTTGCCCAGTGAAAGTATACATGTATTCTGGTCATTCTGGAGAATTACTGTGACATGTGGCAATGTATAGGTTAAGTTATTAGTCAAATAGGATAGGACAATGTTTGTGCACTTTCTGCAACAAATGTGAAATTTGGTACAAAGATACATATCAACACGGCGGTTGATTCTGCCTGTAGAAGCAAGTCGGTAACGCCATTTTTTATAATGTGGCGTCGCTTGGTGCCACAGGTTGCTAATCCGACATATGCCGAACAGGTTTCCTTCAATATTTTTCTTGGTATTTGGGCTGGGGCGCTGAAACTTCCGACAATATATCTTGGGGTCAATCTCTTAACAGAAAATGTAAAGTAAATTCAAGATGACCCCTCTGATGACGTCACACTGACGTCATATTCCAAAATATATTTTCTGGAGGTCGATTTTCGGGGGTTTTTCTTGAGTTAAAGAAGTTTAGAGTTGTAATGGGATAACATTTAAAAGTTTAGCTTGAAATTATTTGTAGGAAAATGAAACCTATTTATTTTATTTTTCAGAAAACTCCGCTGGTCATGCAATAACTTGCCTTTTCGGTACAAAATGTGACGCATGCGCACCGGAGAATTATAAGTTCATGGATGTCGGTCGGAAACGAGTGAAAGTATGCTGCCAAGGTTGTGGAATTAAAAAGGAGTACATTAAAGTAGGGAAGACCCCAGAGCTATTTTGTCTCTGCCCAAAAGTGAAATGCAGATATATCTATTATACATGAATTTCCGGGATGTGATGGTTTTGGCTTCTTCATACTCGGAAACGGAATTGTTAAGAGATTTGCTTGGACTATCGCTCTTTTACCCGGAAGTAATTTGTTTGGACTATCGCTCTGTGACTCGAAAAGTAATGTGCTTGGGCTATCGCTCTGTGACACGGAACGATATGCGCTATGGACTGTCTCTCTGTGTCTCGGAAAGTAATGTACTTGGATGTGCTATAACCTATCGTTTGTGATTCAAAAAGAATGGACTTGGACTATCTCTCTGTGGCTCGAAAAGTAATGAGCTGTAGTGTAAATCGATAGGAGTCGATTTTCATGTTTTTATTGTTTAATTGCTTATCTGTGCGTTGTTCCCTATTTTACACCAATTTATTTATTAATCTCTTCATTTATTTTTTAAACGATATCGATACACATTTAAATTTCCCGACCGGGTTCTGACGGGGGAAAAATATAAATGCTCAGATGTTACCAGATGTTGCAAATCTGTAGAGAATTTGATACTTTATAAGTACATCTATATGCTTTCTCACAGTTGTCTTTTATGTATGTTAAATTACGATAAATAATGTCACTTCCTCCAAGGTCGATGATCGTGACCCGCATTAAATGCTCATCTGTTTTATTATTGTATACTATCATATCCAAGTTGTGTTCCCCTTACTTAGCATATCTTGATTTATTCATGAAAAATTTGTGAAAGTGGCGATCCTGTGTTCTGTGTAGCCTACAATCAAACGACGATACCCACGTGACCAGATTAGACCGCTGAAAAAGGCTCGTCTTAGAACACAGTTTGCATCCCGAAAAAAATCAGTTGGATTGCACGATTGTTTGGTACATTTCACGTGAAGTGCGACGAGTAGAAATGAAAAACTGTCGTTTCATACTAAGATACAGGATTGTCAGTTTTCCAGGGGCTAACTGAAGCGGTTTAACCTGGGGCGTAATAAAATCAGTCAATGGTGTATAATAACCTCTGAACGGCCTTGTTAGTCTGTGACACGCAGTCTCAATGAATCCCACAAAATGGCAACTGACGAGGAACATATTTATGGCAAGCAAACAATCTTTCAGGACGTTTTCGGCCTTTCGAAATTGAAAAAGCATGTAATGCAACCCCAATTTTATAACATGAATTACAAAAAGTCTTCGACAATCTGTTACTCTTGAAGTATAAAACATAAGGTTGATGAAGACCGTATCTAGGAATTTCTATTATTAACGTACATTCCACTTGTGGCACTGCCAGGCGAAGCGGCGTTTGGATGCTCATGTATTCAAGTGGCCCTCCCCTCCACCCTCAAAAACATTTCAACACAACAGCAGAAGAAATAATTCTTGCCTCCTACGCATGTTTTTAATCATGTGTACCGTTCAAGCCTCGCTACCTCATTAAATTTCACATTTTATTTTAGAATAGGTTTAAAAAAGGAATTTTCTATTTCAAATTGAATTTTTATTATTTGAAACCCGAGATTTCAATTTTTTAAATGAAATTTCAAAGTTCCAACCTCGAACTGAATTTTCAAAATGTAAAATTAAAATTTCAAAACTAAAAAAAAAAAGTTAAAGTTAAAATTGCAAACAATTACAATATTACATTCAAATTATAATTTTAATTTTCTAATTTAAATATAAATCTTTAAATTCCAAACGAAAACAGCACATAACCTGGCATTAATTTAACTATCAAAAGAAGGGATTGGGTGACTCGGCTGATCATTCCTCATGGCATGGCAGGTCAGTCAGTCAGTTTTGAATTTGGATGGCGCATGCAATCCGTTAGGATTATGCGCGCCAGTATCATTGCATTGAGTTGGTTAAAAAATAAAACTGATTTTAAAAACACAATAAAAGTGTTAAAAACGGTGTGTTAAAAAGCAACGGGGGAAATATATTGAGAAAAAATAGACCTATGTCTGTATAAATAGCTCAAGTGTCATTTTAGACTAAAGAACAGAAAATTATATATAATAGACTATATATTGATTTAAATATGTTATTAAAAAACAACATATAGGAAAACCAGACTCCAAAGGCGTTATTTATAGACATAAAAGGAAGGGGAAATAATCGAATCAACAACCATAATACAATAATACACCAACGACCCTATTTATAAAATAATATAAAACTGAATTAAAAAAGGCCAATGTAGTACATGCATACTTCGTTTTTGACTAGCATTAAACTCGATATATAATTTAGATGAATAGGTGGATAATTTAAAACAATAATCGATATAATATCCATACTCCTCCTGATGAACACCGCGAATGAGGACCTCCAATGGTATCCTCAAACACTAATATCCAATCAGGAGCAAGGACATCATTTAAAATATGCTCTTTTAATCGAGCAGAGATAATTTCAAACCACCAATAAGAAAATATATATTAAATTATTATCATCTAATATTCCTCAGCTCATTTTTGTAAATTTAAAATTATATGCATGTACCATTAGAGTAACTTAGACTAGATATTAAACTCTATAACAGAATGGTAAAATCAATATAAAAATCTGCGGGTGTCTAGTATAAAGAAATAGTTACAAAACTTTCACTAAAATCTCTTAGAACGTATCATAAATCTAGACACTGCCGCAAACACTTTATCCCTGTTTTTAGGAGGATTCAACATAGAATCAAAAGTTGGATTAAAATCACCAGCCAGTATAAGTTCATCAAAAAGTAATTGTCGTTGGTTTACATACCGAGTACAATTAAGTAAAAAATGACTAATAGTCTCTTCTTGATCACATGAGTCACATAAACCATTATCATGAATGTTTCGCTTATGAAGATAAGAATTAAGTGGAATGTGACCAACTAAAAGTCGAAACACGAGTACTTCAGCCCAACGTGACTGTAAATTTAATACACCACCTTTAATAGAAGGTTGAAATCTATAATAAAATCGACCTTTATCCGAATTATCTCAAAGATCTTGCCATAACGAATTAAAATGGGGATATAAACAAGACATTGCTTCTGATAAGGTAAGGCCGATACCAATTGATAAAGTGTCGAATGACCGTGCTTGGTTGGCAAGATGGTCTGCCAATTCATTGCCTTGTATTCCTGCATGCCCAGGTATCCATGCCAAGTAAACATTAATATTAACTTGCATATCGGAGAGAATATGTAAGATTTCATATAATATACCAGAGGACTTATTCCAAGTAAAATTGAGTGAAGCTTGTAAGGCACTTAAAGAGTCCGTTAAAATAACCGCTCTGGATATACGGACTTCTTTAGTAAAATTGATAGCCATCAGAATGGCAATTACCTCACCAGTAAAAACTGACACATGATCAGTAAGTCTAAATGATTTATTATATTTAAGTTCTGGAATACAGAACGCAGCTCCCACTTTACCAGTGTCGGAACATTTAGGAGCGTCGGTATAAACCTGGCAGTACTCGCTCCAGTTAGACTGGATATAATCGCGAGCACTGCCATGGCAGGAGGGAGGGGAAGTTGTATATATAAAGAAAAATCTCCGCATAATCATGGAGTGGCGTAATTGAGGAGGCGGCCGTAAATAGGTCGTAATTGGCCATTGACCATTGGACTTCGGGTTCACCTTAGACCCTTGTGGTCACTTCTGGTCACGTGACTCGATGTTGGATGGAAAAGTGGGGCTAGGAAATCATCTGAACATATTGTAATAAATCCGGTAAACAGACTACATCCAGTCAATCGAGTCCATCTTAGCCATACTCGATCCAATTGTGTCGTGAATGAACTCCTGTTGTAGCGCTGTCGTGTGGAATAAGACTGAGGTGCTGCCTACGTTGACCGGTGACGTCATGGTGCACAGTCGAGGAGTAGTAGTGAAAGAGCATTTCGAGTGGCCATTAGCGTGATTGGGCGACCTAGGTATCACCCTGCTCCACATTTGACGTGTATGGTGCCTTATTATTGCTCTCGTGGCAAGACTCGAGTTCTGCTCGCATTGACCACTGACCTCATAGTGCGCATGCGCTCTCGAGTAGTAGAGAAAGGTCCGGTTCAGATGTATGTGCATGATGTCGTATTGAAGCTCTCGTCATGCAGAATAAGGTGCGCATGCGCTGTCTAGTATTATAGAATACCGCATTTGCGGATGCTTGCATATGAATGTTTCGGTGATGTATAAGCCAATCGTTCTCAAAATGTGACGTGCATGGCGTCGAAAAATTCGTCATTGCACATGTGCACTTGCTTGGTGGTGCCGCCAGTACCCTATAGATTGTATGTTGTAGAGTGTCCATGGTATCGACATCGCTTGCGGCGATGCCGTCACTTCCATCAAGCATCAAGGGTTCATGGTCAAAGCATGTGTGTGCATTGACGTCACTTCTGCGATATGACGTTACGACGGGTATTAAGATGGCGAGATAATTAATGTGTCACGAAGGGTATTAACGAGCGTCCGTACATTACGATGAATTCGTGTTAATTCCATCGGATGTCGCATCAGCAGTTAGACCAATCGGAGCTTCTGAGCTATTTTTGCGGCGTTGAGTTACTAATACAAACAGTGGTGAGAATTACTGTGATACTTCCATAAGTGCAACCCTAACCGAAAGGCGTGCACAGTCGACCTCTATCAGTTAACCTACTCTGAGTACATGCGTTACGGGGAGACCGAAGCATCAGAAGCCTGCAGATCATGAGAGTCTACTGACTGATGATACTGGGAGCCTATCCACTGACAATCCACCCGAAAACTCGCCCGCTGATCGGCTGGCTGCATCCCAGGGAAACCTAGTGAGGTAGATAAAATCCTTCTTTTGGTATCTTATTGTCACATCAACTATTAATACCCAACCGCGTATATTAATACCCACCTCGCGGCTATTAGGGACACCGGACTGGATCACCCACAGCAGGTTTTCATTCACATGCATCCTAAAAAAAAAACAGCCATGACACTCTATGAACATTATAGCTTGTTTCTGCTGGAAATTTCGCTACGCATCGAGTCACTTGGAAGATATGTGGTTACCGCCCATTGGGACACTGAAAAATGCGAAATGCTGTCAAAATGCGAGTACAACTGTTGCAGGATATGTTACCGCTACATTATACTGGGCTGCGCGAAGACGTTGGGTGTAGACCCTAGCACATGGACGATGAACATGGACAAGAACGAACATATCCGAAGATTGACACATCACAAGGGTGGTTCCTCATGGGCCAAGACCGAAAATGACTGAAGATGCACCGAACCAGGGCGTCTTCTCACATGGGAGGCTTTTCATTGGACAGATGCCTCCATGGTAATGACTCGAAAGGACAAAACACACATAATAAACATACCCAGGGCGGCTTCCCTTGCTTGGATATGGTGTAACATTGGGGATAATGAAATGGCTGACGTGCAATGTGTTTGCTGTTGTTGTTGTTGTTGTTGTTGTTGTTGTTCTCCCTCCCCCTCATCTGACTGCGTTAAGGTGTGAAGACAATACGGATAGTGTTACTCCTCCCCCTCCCAACGCTAGGATGTCACTGTGTTACAGCGGAAGTAGAGGGCGTTACCTTGTTACGACAGCAGCTGTCGCCATGATTTACTCTCGAACTCTCTGTATTCCTATAATAACGGTTATCGATAAGTCTTCCCTGACGTGAAAGGTCAGAGCATCAATATAACTCCAAGCATGCCGTATTCACAACCCACACCGAATCATACGTCAAATGCCTTTCCTATACTCCCCGAGTACACATTGAAATGACGTCAGATATGAAGTTTCGGACACCGTACGCCCCAGCCACGCCACATCTGGAGCAGGTATGACCCATCAGAATATCCACTTACAGTCTAGTACTCGGATTGGCTATACTGAATCTCAATAAGAAAACATTGTACATATTGTACTAGTCCATGATATTTGCTTACTTGTCCTACTGCAATACTCTTTTCGGAAATACATATGTCACTCATCTGAATCCCTAAATTTTGCTTCAGAAATGTACCTTAAGAACAAGAACTCGATCAAAAAAGCTTGACCACAATGGACCATTATTGCCCACCGACGCCTGAAGGGTTAAAGGGGGACTATAGTAGTGGGGCCCGTCCGGTCGACTTCGTTCCAGACAATAACTTCTGAAAAACTGAACAGATTCTTTTCAAATTTGGTATGTAGGTACCTCGCCTCAAGATCTCGCTTGGGGATTGTCTTTTACGCCAGTCCGCCTATAGGTGGCGACACCTGGGGGTCAAGTTGAAATTTTACATTGGTCTGATTTTGTTTCCAGATAATAACTTAAAGGGGAATGTTATCGCCGGACCTATGTAAACGTTAATATATACCTTGATACTATAAGAAATCGACTATATAGTTTTCCCCCCGATCTCCGAACTTCAAAACGATAAATTTGGCGATTTAAACGCGTTCCTACCACGAGCCTATCAAAGCGGTGACCTTTGACCCATGACGTCACAGAGTGAACCAGTCCGCCATAGCATTAGCATTAGCATACGTAAACAAGTAAAATCTGCTCCAATATTTTTCGATTTTTCGACTGTATTCTCGTACTTTGGAGGCATCATACCTCGTCGGTGTGTTGTTGGAGGGTGTAGCAACACGAATGGAGATGGATTCAAGTTGCACCCGTGGCCAAACGGGGAAAAAATCGGGGAGAAATTCGACGAAATTTGTGCAAAACACGTGGGGAAAGCCAACGAAATGGTCTCGCATTTATTTCGCTCACTAGACTGACGACAGCTATGCAACAACAGAGATGGCAAGAATGTGTGGATATCCCCCTATACTGAAAGAAGCTATTTCCAAGATCAAGACAAATAAATCTTTATCAGAAAGAGAAAATAGACAACCCCTCAGTCTGCTGGAGTGCGTGAGTTATACAGGGACGACCGACCTCGTGGACTCGGCAAGCGACACACCGTTCCCGCAGACAAGCACTGTAAATTTCCCTGGATGTTTGGGCCCACACCGCTTCCATCGTCTCCTCTACCGAAGATTTAATCTTCCACTCTTGAAATTTTGCATCACTGAGTCCCACGGAGTGATCGAACAGCCAATCCTGAATCCTACATCTTACAGCTATTAACTGAACTGTAATAATCAATGTACTTTTAATCAACTTATTCCCGTATATAGGAAATTCACTTCTGGCACCAGCTTATCCTGATTATTTGGTGTCTTTTTGTATCTCCATGTGAGCACATACATTCTATGTTTTTTTGATACAATAAATTGAAATTGATCACCCGGAAGAATAACTGAAACTAACAGAAAGGTGTGAAGCAAAGCAAGAAATAAACTGGGCTTCTCCACAGGTGAGTTAGTTATTGTTTCAACATCAAATAGCTTCCTTTGGAATTTAAACTTTGTTTTCATTTGAGAGAACTTATCCACAGGTATGGATTAGCTCTCGTTTTAACATCAAATCGCTAACAATAATTGACAAACACATAATAAAATTAAGCACGTAAGCAATGTAAATAAGCCGGCCTGCCACGGTATAACAATCTGTCCGTCCCGTAAGAATTGAAAAATAATGAACCATACAATGTCAATAAACACACACATAAAAATAAAGGCGTAAATAACTACATAGTATGCTCTTACAATAACAAATTATCTGTAGATTTTAAATGAATATATATATTATAGTGACATCCACAATAAGCCAAGCCGGCCTAGTTTCCTTTTTGCTATATTATTTAGAAGTTTTTTTAGCATGGAAGAGTAAATTTACGATCCTGTGCATTATAATAACTGATTTATGCCAGATAAAGGAGAAATGTATAAATATTATTGTAAGATCCACAGATAGTTGTAATTTCGTGTATAAAGCATGTAATCAGTGTATTTAAACCGGCCTGCCACAGCCTGATACGGCCTGCCACAGGCTAGAAACAGGCCTGACATCAGGACGACCCAGTTTGACCCCAGATTCGCTTGTACATATGGCTCAAATCTATATGACTCGATAGATTCTCCTTCTCCTTTAGTTTCATGATCGCTTACTGTCTCTACATTCTATTCAGTTCCAAGACCTGTATAATCTCCAACGTCACAGTCTTCAACGTGGTTAACGCTGAAATCGGAATCTGTGTCAGAGCTTGTACCGCTGTCTGTGTTATCCGCCATGTTTGACTCTGGCCGCTTCACTGTGTGACGTCACAGGGTAATCGCCGGGCGGATCTACTGGGGGTAAAAATGAGGCACTTTGGAGCCGTATTTCAGGATATTGCATCATCGCTAAAATTTTGAAAATAATTCTGAAAAATAAAGCAGGCCACAGGGAACTGTTTTTTATTGGTTTTAGCCTTTCAAAAATTGTGATAACATTCCCCTTTAAGAAAAACTGAACGGATTCTTTTCAAATTTGGTATATGATTACCTCACCTCAAGATGGCGCTTGGGATTGTCTTTTACGCCAATCCGCCTACAGGTGGCGCCACCTGGGGGCCAAGTTATAATTTTGCGTCCGTCCGACTTGGTCTCCAGACGATAACTTCTGAAAGACTGAACGGATTTGGTATGTTGGTACCTCGTCTCAAGATCTCGCTTGGAATTGTTTTTCACGCCGATCTGCTTATAGGTGGCGCCACCTGGATCTAAGTTAAAATTTTGTTTCCGGGCAATAACTTTAAAAGAACTAAACGGATTCTTTTCAAAGTTTGTATGTGTGTACTTCGCCTCAAGATCTTGCTTGGGATTGTTTTCACACGGATCTGTTTATAGGTGACGCCTACTGAACTGGAGACCATGTTAAAATTTTGTTTCTGGACAATAACTTTTGAAAACCTGAAGAGATTCTTCCCAAATTTGCTTTGTGCGTACCTTGCCTCAAGATCTCGCTTGGGATTGTTTTTCACGCTGATCCGCCTATAGATGGCGCCACCTTGGGGCCAAGTTAAATTTTGATTTCGTACAATATCTAATGAGATCTTGGCCGGATTAAGACAAATTCGATAATTATGGGTACCTTGCCACTGGATCTCACTTAAGATTGCTCTGCATGCCGGGTACTGAAAGTTACGGTCCCAAGTCAAATAAGTTGTTTCAACGTCGGGGGACTTCAACCGCTCGGGTTTTCATTCAGTAATTTGGAAATATTACAGTTGCACAAACTAAATCTTTACTCCTGTCATCTGATGGCCCACAAATTCATTCGTCATCTTGATCTGTTATCAGAAAGTTTGCAGGATTAGTTTACGAGACCGTCCGATGTATACCACTATCAAAGCGGAGGACAACAATCCAATCACTACAGACCCTTTTTCAAATCCAAGTTATCGATTTATGGTCTTAAAATTACAGAACTCGAGAGTGGAGCAAACTGTCTCCCATAATCAAAATAATTAAATCTGTCGCTAGTCAGATCAAAGCTCAAAAGATATCTTCTCGAAAACTGACCAGTTTCACAATCCCTGTCCGGATAAATATATGTATATAATATTGGATATGTTAGATTTATATTAATTATTTTCTGTTATAAGTTATTTCCTTTACATTCCTTGGGGCTAAAACAAGCCCTTTAAATCACTTTAAAACACGGCTAACTTATTCATGTACAATCTTCTCGCTGTGTTACCTTATTATCTGAGCCATTGCTGTATGGGCGATTAATTTGATTCGTTGTTTAATACAATTCAATTCAATTCGACACCATGTACATGTACACCATTTTTACTAGTCCTGGACTGCGCACCTTGACGCCATAGGTCAACGGGGAAAGAACCCTAGCCTCCTTGTACAACACCAGAGGGCTTCATTATGACATTTGACACCACATTTGGAGCCAAGCTGATCCCCAGATCGCCTAAACACGGCCATGCTCATCTGAACATGCTGTTTCTTTAAAACTATTCCAGTGCGCATGCATAACATGAGTCGCGATAATATCGCGTTACCTCGCGATATCACCGCGTTCCGTAGCGATAATTATCGCGTTCCCTCGCGATAAATTACCGCGTTCCCTCGCGATAATTATCGCATTCCCTCGCGATAATGAACCAAGTGGAGACGAGCTGCAATCCTCCATTTTATCAAAGGGTAAAAGCTGGTGAATTTAGAATGTGGACCACAAAGATATTCGTTAATTAGTGGCGGACGAATATTATCGCGAGCGAATAAGATATTATCGCCAGGAAACGTGATATTATCGCGAGGGAAATTTATATTTGTCCCTTTTACGGCTCCGTATAATTTAGCATAAAACTTGTTAACCCTATCTGGCCTGGGCTTTTTGGGACGTATCCTGGCGAAATGGCCCCCACTAATTATTTTTCTCACCCCTTGAGCTAGGGGGCTGAAACTTATCACACCATACCCTTGGGTCAAACTCTACCAGGAAATGTAAAAAAATCCAAGATGGCCGCTCTGATGACGTCACAGGGACGTCATTTTCAAAAACGGCATTTTTGGTCGATTTTTCGGTCAGATTTTCCGAATTTTTTATTTATGCAATTTCACCGCAAAAACTGCATGATAAATTAGTAAATATTAATGTGATGTGAAATAAAATAGTTTTTTCCACTTTTCATCGCGGAAAAGCAGAAACTTTGAAGAAATATGACGAAAATGAAAATGACGGTACCCCACGTGATCGCCATCTTGAATTTACCCATGATCCTCTGCTCGGGAGGTCATGCAAATAGGCTCAAAATGACCCCAATATGATAAACTATAATGTCACGGAGTTTCAGCTCTCCAATTTTTGTCGTTCCAGAGAGTTTGGTGGCCGGGGGGGGGGGGTTAAATCTTGTACAAGATATTCTGGAAGCATTTCCCATCTGTCTCGTGTAAAGGCACATGCTCCCTGTGTCGATCAAAATCGATAGCGATTCTGCATATCGATAGCTGTTCTGCATATTGAGGTCAGACGGTGTTACATCCATAGTTCAGAAGGTTACAAACTCTGACAATGGGAGAATGAGAAGAAACTACTATTCCCATTTTTTTGTTGTAAGGGCATAGGTATCATCTGGGTTCTAGGGTAGCAAGTGGGCCAACTTTCCAAATAAAACCGTCCTTAAAGCGTGATCCGTTCCTGGAAACTTAAGATTAATCATGCCCAATACCACAGCAAGAGATGAAATGTTCTGCTCCATCTTGACGTGGGGCTGCTGTAATTGTACCGTTAAACGACAGAGGTGGAGTACAGCTTTGCAGAAGGATTCATCTTGGCATCAGGAGTTTTGTTTTGCTGTATGTCCTGATATAAACATGCACATTGAACCCTCCTAATAGCGTTCACTGATAAAAAAAAGAAGGAAAAAAAAGAAGAAAAGAATCCCTTGGAAAGAAGGGGGTTAATTTCTTTAATGTCCTTGCCCGGACATTGAACACATTCTCTTAAACAGGTCAGGGAGAACTAAATGTACCTCTCTAAAATGGAGGTAAACAATGTCATTTTTGTTCAATAAAGTACAGAAAAAATGGTCCGAAATGATCCATAATGTGCATGAGAGATAATTATCACAATGAGATGCAAAAGTTTTCTTCACTTTAGGGGTTAATTAGCTCATTTTTTCTAAATTTCAACAATGCATGTACTTCAATCTCAGTACACTCGGATATAATATCGCGGAATATTATATCGGACTTCGGCGCTATATAAATCCGGTGCGAATTTCACCAACATTTGTTAGTCAAACAGGTGGCTAGCTTTATGAAACAATTTAAAAATCACGCCCACAGTAATTACACACGGTAGTACGTGGACCAACAGGGTAAACATTATCGGAAAACAATATCCAAATATGGCACAATTTCCAGACAGTGTGCGTGAACATCAACGGGTTTAGTCCCGCCGAAAAGTCTGGCTTCGTTAGAAAATATCAAACGATTGTGCCGTGCGAAGGTGATAATATCCCTGAACTAAACGTCAATCACTGTCAAAGTGAAAAGGCAGAAATTGGCTTATTATGGGATCTCTCAAAATATCGGCGAACATTTCGCACGATTTTTTCATAGCGTGACGTCTAGATGGTATTCCTTGATTTACCATCTTGGTTTATCTAGATTGGTACTTATTGAACAAAAACAAATTAACACAAGTGATAGTACATGTATAATAAAAACATAATTTGGTTCAAGAAGTACAGCTACATTTTTACTATACAACGCTAAAAAGTTTCCTTCTGCAACCCTCCATTGTACGGAAATCCAATTTATCGCAACTGTATAGTCCTTCAACAGGTTAGAAAGAATCACCTCTCTAAAATGGAGGTAGAAAAGGTCGTTTTACTTAATAACTTCTAATCTTCATGCGTCTTAGCTTATTTATAATTTCATGTCGCCACAATTATTTTCCAATGGAAGTGTAGATAGACTAATTTTTAATAGAGAAAAAAACGTGTTGACAATAATTATGCAAATTAGATTGTTTTAATATCGACCGATGCGTATAACTTTCCATGGTCGTCTATGGCGGATGTCTCGTAGTTCGACATTCTTGACATTATTGGGCAAAAACGACCTTTTTTACCTCCATTTTAGAGAGGTTGTTCTCCCTTACCTGTTTAATTCTCTCTCATTGATTATTCCATGGAAATATGGGGAGTTATCCATGAGATTCCTTATAGTTCTAACAAGGAGAGTTTGAACAAACAAAAATATTATAATTCTCTTGAAACAAGTTATGAAATGTATAGTCTAGGCCAGGGATTTCAGCTATTCCGGGGGAAAGGGTAAAAAAGAATAACCAATTGACTCAAGTGTTAGGATTCGCAAAACCTCCAGAGAATTACCATTACCCAGAACGAGCGATTTACTGCCTTCACTAATGCAAGGGACTTAATTCCTTCCGGGAATCATCTTAGCCATGTCAGCCAAGGGATAAATCTGTTAACAGGTTAGGGCAATGCCGCTCTCTAAAATGGAGGTAAAAAAGATCGTTTTTGCTCAATAAATAAGTTCACATAACGAATTCAGCAAAATTCTCCTGAGGCGCACGCAGACATATATATCCGCATCAAATGGTAGTAAAAAAATAAATTGTCATCATTCTAATTTGAATAATAATAGGACAAATATGTTTAAACGACATTGACGGGTTCTTCAGATGGCAAATTTAGGACATGGAACAATAGATAAATTAATGCACCTGAAGTTTTGAAGCATTGGTTAATTAGGAATCAAAAGTTATTGAGCAAAAACGACTCTTTTTGCCTTCGTTTTAGAGAGCGGGATCAGCTGGTTAATGCTGAGAAAAACTTGAGGATACAGGAAAAACCCCCTTATGTGTGATAGTATACACAAGCCATTTTTTTATCAATCTAAAACCTGCCAAATCCGGGTTTTCTTGAAGTTTAGGTCTACATACTGAAATATCAGCCTGGAAAAAATATGCGATGCTCCGTTGTATGAAGAACTGATCAAAATGTGTTCCCTGGCCTATTTTGATAGTTTTGAGGCATTTATTGGAAGGATGTTCACTTATAGCAACAATATGACGCCTACAACCCAAATTATTTTGTCAAGCAATATATTTGTTTATTTGAAAGAACCACGAATGGTTTTGGTTGGAGGTGTCATATTTCTGTTCTAGGAGAAAATCCTTCATAGAAATGCGCCCAAAATACTAAAATAGGCCAGGGTGCACATTTTGATGAATTATATCTCCATTTTTATAAAACGGAGCATCACCACATTTTTTTCGAACTTCGGCAGGTGGAAAAAAATCGGCTTTATTATCGTCATACACAAAGGAGCTCTTCGTATGTAAACGTCACATATCCGTTTATATGTACACTTACGTGGTCATCTTCAGGAGTAAGATTTAAATTATTGCTATAATTCAAAATATGTACATTAAAACTTTGTACAAGCATATAGTCAGAGCTGATTGCACTCAGCAACCATCTTCTTTTCGAAATGATTTAGCCTACAAAATCTCCACTTCCGAGTTCGACTGGACTAGAAAACAACTCGTTTTGATGAAGTTAGCGTTACAGGCTTAGATTGATTGATACTCAAGACCAGCACAAATCCTCTTTCGCCGACCACAATGTCGCGGAAGATTTTGAAGTGACTTACTGGAATATTAATATTAGTTTCCCGTAATCGATATACACGCACAATAACACAATTATTATCTTTGCAAATCTGATTTCTTTGAATAACTTATTCTTTTCGTCGGGGCTAATTGTTCCTATCGTTTTGTAAAATTCTATCTATGTCTTAGATCTCTTTAACAAGCGACTTCTTGGAATGTCCATGTTGATGTGTAGTGGCGCGTAATGCGTTCGATTATGTGGCGCGCGAGACTGGCGCGTGATGTAGTGGACGAGCATATTCTTCGTAAGCCAAGGAGCACGAGCTGAAGTGCTTGCCAAACGATGGGTTATCGGAAAAGAGGAGAGGGGTCTAGCAAGGTTGTCTTTACCTCTAATTAAAAGTCAATTCTATCCGCACGATGACTCTCAACATCCCCGAATAGTATTGTCCCGTCGGCTTTCCGCGGGCGCATTTGTACACTCTCGAAGGCGTAACGCGGACAGCAAAAGGGAACTCGAGCACCCTAAATCGCTCTCCAGCGCAGAGGGGTTGGCGAGTTGGCGTTAAACTGCAATAAAAATTTCTTTAGAAATGAGCCACTAATTAATAGGGGGAATAATTCTGATTTCAATGGCGTCGGATTTGTACAAAGGAGACACTCTTGGCTGGCTGGTGTCGGTCACCGTCGGTCGAAAGACTCGAAACCAAGAGCTCGCTCTTTAGATATACTCACTTCAGATGTCGATTCTGTCTGGTTAACCCTTTCTTTGCCCAATATCCCCTGTAACTATTGATCAACATCTTTATAATCTTGTTGAATATTCTCTGGGTTCAGTCTAAATACAAAAAAAATATTGTATTAAAATATCCTGTATCAACACTGGTGTTTTGCGAATAGCAAGCTCAGAAAGCTCGTCCCTCTATGTTAGTGAATATTTTGATAAGCGATCATAATACGTTCAAGTTCCCATTATGACAATAATATATTTGTCAAGTTCTAGTGGGCCTACAAACTACATAAATACATTTCTAGTTCCCAAACTTTGCTTTCGAGCAAATTATGCTTTTGAGCATAATGAACTAACATTATCCTTTGCAGATATTGTCACATGCTATCAGAATACAACGATTTGTAAATTTTGCGCCTTCAGGAATGACATTAAGGCCTAAACAAGCGTTCTTTGGGTTGCATGGTATCTTAGGCTAAGCCTATGCTTTGTATCAGAACTGGAAGGAAGAGGGTTAACCAGGCTTGTGCCAATAAGCCAAGCTTCTTCGTGAAGATACGGTGACAGTTCAAACTATCTCACCAATAACTCTACGCAAGAGAGCAATATTTGAAAAGATTTAGCCTGGGCGTTTTGTATACCCATTCAGTCTTTTGAGGAGCTTGCGCTCTTTAATTCATTTGTTCCCCCGGGCTGTCTGTAGCGGTGAACACCGTCGTCGCGCGCGATACTCTCGCATGGCATCGTTGAATGGAAATACGAGCACCCACGCTTGTCTCTTCTCTTATAGACTTATGTTCAAATGATATTGCCTAAAGCGAAAGTGAATTTAAACCAGAATTAATATACCTCGAGAACAGACCAATTATAAGCATATACGTCGAATTGGATAAAAAATATTAACCGAGATGCGTTGGAGGTATACTCTAAATTCGTATCAGTTCACAGGAAATCAGAAATAAAGTTTGCGCCACGTGCTGATTTGTTTGGACGACCACAGGCCACGATAATCAAGTTGGTTCTCATTATTCAACCAAGATTCCGGTGTGACTTGGAAGAGGCGATTAGTTATTTCAAACAGAAAGTTGAAATAGCCTATCAAACGTTGTACTAGGTCGTACAACGTTGTTAACGAGACGGTTGTATAAGATTGTTAAATTTTGGTTGACAATTTTATCTATGGACGATAAAAAGATTGTAAAATAGGTTTATGGTATACTAGTATATGATCTGGAATTTCATCTTAACAAAATTTCGTGGGCCAGTCTATTACGCTATCTTTTGGGTCATTTGGGTTTGTATTATGCTTGGCATACCAGCAAGTGGGAAATGAAACTGCTTTCCTATCATTGGTGAGACAAAGGTTAAATGACCATTTTGATCAAGAACGGCATGCTCGACTTGTTTTGTCCACTAGAGCAACATTTTATATTCGAATTAGTAGTTTTTGTTTTCAACCATATTTGGACGTTATCGCAGTTAAATCTCATAGAATGGCGCTGACAAGATTTCGAAGCTCCTCCCACCATCTTCAAATCGAAGTTGGTAGGTGGCACAAGCCAATAAAAACAAAAATTGAAGATCGGAAATGTCCTAATTATGATTTGATTGAGGACGTATTCCATTTTATAAGTCCATTTTACACCAACTTAAGGGTAAAATACATTCCAAAGTATTATTAGCAATATCCAAATATCGAAAAAATGGTACAATTAATATCTAATGACACCTAGTTGTAAAAAACCTGTCTTCCTACATTTCAAAATCATTTAAATTACGCTCAGAAATTACTAATGGTTAATTTATTGCATGTAAGTGTATAGTAAGGCGTTTTGCCAACTGTTTGCTGCTCCGCCAAAGATGTAGATTTTCTGTAATGTGCTCATGGGCCGGATGGCTTAATGCAACAATAAAGAGAGATATATCTATATCTATCAAATCACCCTATTCTAAAATCATTAACCCTTCCATGTCTGGAGGGAGCAAAAAGCAAACTTTCTACACTATCTCCGAGACGACACAGATTTAGGAGATGACTTTATAACTTATAATATATTGGGGTTATTTTGAGCCTATTTGCATACCCCCTCCGAACAAAGGATCATGGGTAAATTCAAAATGGCGGCGATGAGGGGTAGCGAGAAAAATGTTTACGTATTTTTTCTTCAAAATCTTTATATTTTTTGTCGATAAAAGTGGACAAGAACTATTTTATTTCATATCAGATAATTATTTTCTAATTTACTACTTTTGGATGCAGGAAAATTTCGTTTGACTCCGTTATTTGATTCAAATGAGTAGATATTCTGATAACCTCGGAAGTGGCATCTCCGCAAAATACCTGAAATTACCAGGATATATCATAGGTCTAATAACCAATAAAAATTGAATATTTTCCTTCGATTCCAATAAGATCAACGTTTCTGTGAATAAAAGTTTCTTAATAAGATTTCTGTGAATTAAACCTTAATAATATATGCTATTAAGAATCGAGCATAACGTCAGCAATTTATTTCGCCCTAGTGGGTGTATTGTATACGGAGCGCCTTAGCAAAACAAGTGGGTCATTCACAATCATGACAATGAGTGTGTCGGATATGAAAACAGCCGCATATTTACACGGCCCTATCAGCCCACTTAAATCTAGTGTTTGACGTTCATTAACTTGGCAACCCAGCTATCACAGCGCGCGTCACGGCTACCGAAGCATCCTGGGAAATGTAGCAGTGCACTTGACGGCACAACCGTATTGACAATTTTCTTCAGTCTCCCAGGACTGACACACGAGTTGTATGAACACTGTATGGCGTCATCATTTCATCATAAGAACTTTGGAAAGCGTTCAGTTTTTCTGGGTGTTTATATCATCAACTAATTTTATTTGGTTTAAACAATATTTTATTGAATCAGTGGGAGCACAATGAGCCAGAGCTCGTTAGTGTGTCTCCCAGTCGTATATACAACAATAGTTATTCAGCACATACACATATATGTACTCGCTAAAAAAACTTGAGTGAACTGTTCCACTCAAACTTGGGTTACTTTTCACTCAACTTGAGTTACTTTTCACTCAACTTGAGTTAAAATGACTCAAGTTCACTCAACTTGAGTGGGATGAGTTTCCACTCTTATGCTTGAGTGAATGTCACTCAAGTTGAGTGCATTTAACTCAAGTTGAGTGAAAAGTAACCCAAGTTTAGTGAAAATCTCACTCAAGTATTGAGTGGGATGAATTTCCACTCTTACTTGAGTGAAATTTGACTCAACTATTTTTAGAGAGTACATATTCATTTATGGCAGGATATACTTTATATGATGAGTGATGGCGTAAATATTTTAGTAGTAAAGAATAAACACATGGCAGTGTGACTAACGTCACAGGACCTACGAAGTAGGGTAGGCATTAGGACTCCGACGCGAACTGAACTCTTGGAAATCCCCACCTCCAGTTGAAATCCTGCCTATATTAAGATGGGCACTGCCCAAGTCAGAATCACCAGTGATTTTCATCAAAGATCACCAGAAATTTTCATCAAAAGTAGGTCAGCTCAGAACTTGTTTGTAACAGTCTCCTAATGCGCCTTCATTCCAAAAATAAATAACGATCGCCGATTTAATTTTACAATTTTTTAACTAAGGGAAACAGATTGAATAATAAAAAGTTCAGTAGATTTCAGGCTTTACGTGTGAAAATACATTTACATCTCTTTAATGGTTTTCAGTGCCCTTGTCCAGGACCAAAACAACTTTTTGAATCGCATTATTTTCCCAACAATACAACAAATTCTTATATATAGTCCTATAGTAGAAAGGTAGCATTTATGTAGTTTACGGTTATTCAACTCAAGAGCAACACTTTCTCGGCACAAGATAATAATGATTCTATGTCATTCTCCTGAGCATGGCCGGTACAAAGACGAATAAATAGCATCTCTACATCACGTTGTTATCTAGATATATGAGACAACACATTTTGGGTATCGGCAATCTGATGAATGTAGAATTTGAGGATTGTACTTAGCATCTTAAATACAGCCTCTCAATACTGGTTACATATCTGTTTAATTTCGTTCCCCATAATGTAGCAATTAATCAAAACATGTGTGTATATAGCAAAAGTGTGTGTCTCAAGTTAACGGTCGCTGTTCAAATGTTCCCTGGAACGGTAATAAATTAATAAAGACGTCAACATGTGAACTCATAGAATCTGCACTGTCGATGGTTTAATGTAATACCGGTACCATCTGTTGTGATATTAACTCCCAGACAGATCTGTTTATTTTTGTCTCCCCTGCTCTGACCTCTAAGAACAATTTAATTATTACACCAGGGCAGTATAAACTGCATTCTCGAATCCCAAGCCTATCAGACTGTTAGTTCTGTTCATTTTATAGGCCTATTGGGGGTGACCCAGCTACACTGCTGTGACCTCTAGCTCTCAAAACAATTACGGATGGCATATCCCACCAGGTTTTGTACTGTGTTATATATACAGTGAAACATACAGCCAAGGGTTCCCGATGGGCATGACAGTGCACTCGCTGAGCCATCAATAAATAATAAAAAAAATAATTATAAATCAGAACTTGCTGGTAACAATGCCCTAATGCACGTTCATGCCAAAAATCAAGGTTCTAATGTCAACGGTTCTCCTTATTTTGCCGACGAAAGGATTCGGATGGACTGACTGACTGACTGACTCACTCACTCATTACCGGATAATTTGCGATCTGTAGCCTACTTCGTAGGAATACAAAAAATATACATGGCAGTGTGACTAACGTCACAGGACCTACGAAATAGGGTTTGATATAATTTAAGTGTGTACTCGAGAGATGACTTGGGGGCCCTGTGTACTACCATGAGAGAATTTATATAGCGTCTCTAATTGACCGTGGGAACTATTAACTATTCCAGATGTCACCGCTGGTGAGTCATTAGCGTAGCAACTATTATCACCCTCAGTTTCTATTACCCTGGACACTGATCAGCCCAGCAGTACAGCACGAAGTGTTGGGGGGAGAGTCCGAGAGAGCGGGGTACCCCCCCCCGCCCCCCTTCTCGGCATTAGGCGATTTTTTTTTAATTAGCGTAGGGAATGGTGCTCTGTCAGAGCAGTTGAGAAGTAAATGTTTCTAGTCCCAAATAAGACAGGAAACTGGAAAAGAAACACAAATTTGAAGTGAGAAAGGTCAAGATCAGAGATTTGTTAGAATGCAAGAATCAAATCGGGCATCACTAGAGAGCCATTCTCCATGGATATATTTATTTGGCATTCAACTTCAAGGTACCTCATCTGAAGAGAGTACATAATAATAATCAATGAACAATAAAGCACACACGAAAAAAATAAACAACTGGTTATAGGTTACTGAATTTAAAACACAACGATGATTTTATTATCGATTTCTTCAGTAATAACAGATAATAGGGTCATTGTTGTGTTTAAATTTAGTAATTTCTCTCATAAAATCCAGTCATTTTTTATTTCTTTTTGAGGTAGAACATTTTTTAACTAATGACTGAACTGAAGAAATTATGCAATGTTGTATAGGCTGGAGTGGATATATCAAACGTGCAGTATAATATGCCTTCAATCTCAACGGAATTCCAAGACCAGCAAATGAGTGAAAACGGATACCATCGGAATGTGTGTCAACATTACAATGTATGGTCAGTTAGGCTAAAAATAGATTACTCAGGAATCTCCAGTTTAATACTGGATTCAAGTGTACTGTTAAACTAGCCATATTATAGATATCTCATAGTACATGTAGATCTAATAGACTGATTACGACGTACGAGCGAGCGCACACATGCATGTGTGCTTTTAATATAGATATAATTAAAATATTTTTTGGAAGCTGACGTTTTAGAACAACAACAACCACCGAAAGCCAACAAAAGATTTACCTTCATTGGACCTCTGACGCTTCTGTGAGAAGAAGTTTTTCAAAGTTGATTGGCGCTTCATGACAATGATTTATAAAATACATGTCAAGTGATATTCGTGGCTCGGTAAAACTTCGCAGCAGACGAAATAACAACCTCCATTCTCCGATCAAATGATTTGCTTCCTTCATGCATCGTGGCATATACAGCTCGCCTGACGCGAGATTCTGGGATTTCGGTAGCCTTCGCAATACCACCGGCTAACAGCGACCAGCATGATCACGAGGGTTCCCGAATATTTCGAACAATTTACGGCAGATGTTCGGGAAGCGTGGCGTGGACTATTAGGGAAAACATGGCCGAGCTACCTGGAAACGTATAATGCCGACATAGTTTGGCAAGTACCATTAAAGTTACTGATATTTTCGAGTGCTGGGCGCATCATTTTTTTTTGCTTTAGTGCTGGGCGGCCGAAGTTAGTCCCAGGCGCTTAAAAGTCACAGTGAAGCATACAGCCAAGGGTTCCCGATGGGCATGACAGTGCACTCGAGTCATCAATAAATAATAATAAATTAATTATAAATCAAATTTTCATCAGAATTCGGTCAACGGTTCTCCTTATTTTGCCGACGAAAGGATTCGGATGGACTGACTGACTGACTGACTCACTCATTACCGGACAATTTGCGATCTGTAGCCTACTTCGTAGGAATATATTTCGGTTAAATAAGTTATTTCCATTAATGCTGTACTGTTGAAACGTACTATTGAACGGAGGGAGTGGCATTGGTCAGAAGGTGCATCTGGGGCGAATGACCTATACCAAGAGGAATGTGTTGCGCGGTCAGGTCATTAACACAGATGCATTTTTATTTCTCGCGGGGAGGTGGGTGCATTTGTTATCAACTACCGTGTTTATTCCAACAGTTAATCATTTTGGTCCTCTACACCACCAACAGCGCTGTTGAGAAAGTTATCTCTCCCTGTATCACCGCCGCTCTTAAAAAAACAAGGCATAAAGTGTGCTTTTGGTCAAATGACCGCGATTTCACTTTTACCGAAGTCGGTCAGATAGATTGGTCACTAATAGACTGGAAAATTATTTCAGACTATTGTCTGAAAAATTATTTTATTACTGGAAACGTCTAGCTCTCTACAGTTTTTACATATAATCGATAATTCTTGTATAAATATTTAATAAATATTAAATAATATAATTAAATTTAATATTCGAAAATAATTGAATAGTTAATTACTTAAGGATACTGAGCCCTCCTGACTGAAGAAGACGGTCATTTTTCTGTTATCAATCAGTTTCAGTATCAGCATTACATCATCCTTCTGCTGAAAAAAAGCAATTTTGTAATTGCAAGGGCCTTTGGGTACTTACAATAAGTTTCCTTCATCACTGCGGTTCTACTAGGCCAAGAGAGATAAGAACTTCACTGAATACGGCATATAGCTTGAATAATAATATTAATAACGTTGGTAACATTTGATGTGGAAAGCAAACTTTGAACAAGTCGGGCATCACATGACCCGTAAAACACGTTAGAGAAAACTACTTCTCTACTCTCTTAAATATAGATTAGAATTAGTGACCAATCTATCCGACTGAAAATCAATTACTTAAGGATAAAAGATCTAAGATTAAAAATCCCAGTTTATTACGATCTATTGAATTGATTTTTCAGTCTACATTAGATTCATGCTGTTCTTTTTCAAGCTAATAGGTTTAAAACAATTTCAATCTGTGAAGATTAGATCTTGTCTCTCATTCCAATCTTCTCAGATTAAAATGTCAATCTATCGGTGCGATTGAAATTATTTTAAATCTGTTAGATTGAAAAAGAACAGAATGAAACTAACGTGGACTGGAAATTCAATCTAATAGAACTTAATAAACTGGAATTTTCATTCTAATAGATTGATCTTCAATCGAAATAGATTGGTCACTAATTCCAATCTAATTATCTAACAGAGTACAATGGAAGTAAATAAGGTCGTTTTTACCCGATAAAATCAATAATATATCGAACTAAGATGCATCCGACATAGGCAACCATCGACATATATATCCGCATGGGATGGTAAATATTGGCAATTTGGATATTAATAGACCTGTCGGAAATCACAGTTACGACATTTAACAATACATTAGCTAAGTTGCCTGAAGAATTTGGAGCGTTATTATTAATAAATAAAAAGTTATTAAGCAAACAACGCCCTTTTGTATCCACTGTAGAGAGGTAATTCTCTCTAACCTGCAAAATGGTGGCTGATGCCGATGGATTGAATCAATCTATGCGATGTTTATTTCTGGGGATTCGAAAAATAACCGCCGATAGTGGGTTCAAATGCACACTCCCATATAGTCAGTCTCACGCTGGTAGATGACTATGATGTTTACAAAATAATAGCGATTATGCGCTATGGGGTGGCCAGATCGAACGTGACCGGGGAAATCTGGTCCAAACGCGGGGACGTGACAGAAATATCGTAGAAGAGAAGTAGTATACAAGGCGTAAATTGACGATTTAGCGCATCACTGCGCATGCGCAGAACCTTTGGTGACGTCACAATTGGGCGTGTGCGCATGCGTGTGTGTGTGTGTGGATGGTGGGTGCTGGGTACAAGATGGCGGCGTGTGGATGGTGGGTGCTGGGTACAAGATGGCGGCGTGTGGATGGTGTGTGCTGGGTACAAGATGGCGGCGTGTGTGGATGGTGGGTGCTGGGTACAAGATGGCGGCGTGTGTGGATGGTGGGTGCTGGGTACAAGATGGCGGCGTGTGTGGATGGTGGGTGCTGGGTACAAGATGGCGGCCTGTGAATGGTGGGTGCTGGGTACAAGATGGCGGCGTGTGGAATGTGGGTGCTGGGTACAAGATGGCGGCGTGTGGATGGTGGGTGCTGGGTACAAGATGGCGGCCTGTGGATGGTGGGTGCTGGGTACAAGATGGCGGCGTGTGGATGGTGGGTGCTGGGTACAAGATGGCGGCCTGTGGATGGTGGGTGCTGGGTACAAGATGGCGGCCTGTGGATGGTGGGTGCTGGGTACAAGATGGCGGCGTGTGGATGGTGGGTGCTGGGTACAAGATGGCGGCGTGTGGATGGTGGGTGCTGGGTACAAGATGGCGGCCTGTGGGTGGTGGGTGCTGGGTACAAGATGGCGGCATGTGGGTGGTGGGTGATGGGTACAAGATGGCGGCCTGTGGATGGTGGGTGATGGGTACAAGATGGCGGCATGTGGGTGGTGGGTGATGGGTACAAGATGGCGGCCTGTGGATGGTGGGTGATGGGTACAAGATGGCGGATTGTAGAAAAACGTATAAAAGGAGTCCATTTTTAGGGTAGGGGTGTATTCATTGCAATTTGACTTACCTGACCTGACCTGCCTGCCAGCCTACTTGCCTGCCTGCCTGCTTGCCTATCCGCTTGTATGAGACGAAAAGCATGAGACATGGAGAAGATTTTCCCTGGGACCCAGCAGTACCTCCGGTTGAAGTCTTGCCTGAAGATGAGCGTGTCAGGGACATTTATCAACGTCACTGGGCTACCATACGCCATTGTTTTCACCGTGACCGTCCTCTATTGGACTTGTATAACTTTCGACTGCAGGACCTCACGTATCTGTCTACCTATGCCGAGAATATTTTCACAGATCAGGTGACAGCGTTCAAGTTGAATATGACATTCGGGTACATTTTACGGTGCAAGGAGACGGACCAGGTGCGGTATTATTATTCCAGCAATAATACCTATGTGTTTGATCAGCCGTTCACGTTGACGAATGCCATTTCTCTGCAGCCACTCATCGACCAACTGACTACGTTGGATCCATTGGAATGGGCCCGGTTGCAACGCCCCAATAGCCAATGGCTGGTGGAAATGGTGACCAACGTCACATTTTTCGTCACGAAAATGAGAAATCATCCTATCGGTTGACTATATTTATATGGACTTGTGAACAATGTCGAACTATAACTGTTGATACACAAATGTAAAAGTCAGGATGGCCGAGTGGTCTAAGGCGCCGGTATTAAGTGCTGGTCGGCGAATGCTGTCGTAGGTTCGAATCCTACTCCTGACAGAATTGGCTTGAGAGCGTATAATTGTATTAAAAAATTACGATTTACCGTATTCCTACACACATTCATTGAAGTGGCTTGAGAGCGTATAATTGTATTAAAAAATTCAGAGTTTTTTTACTGTTAATTGTATTTAAAAAAATTCAATACTCAGATATAATTGTATATAAAAATTCAATACCCTTGTGAATACGTTCATTCTATTTGTGTTAATAAAAATAGTAGAAAATTAAAAAAAAAAAAATGCTTGTTAGTGTTCATTCTATTGCTTGTTAGTGTTCATTCTTTTTTTCTTTTTTTAAATTGCGCACAAGGCCGATATGTCAACCCCACACCCAGTCCATTAGATGCTCCTTCATGAATGCTTCACTTTGATACCTCACTCGACCCCATCGGTCCACTAGGGGCTCCCCTAGATGCTAAAACGTCTATTTTCATACCCTTCGGCCGCCGCACATGCGCAGAAGGCCGATATGTCAACCCCACACCCAGCCCATTAGATGCCCCTTCACCTAAGCTTCACTTTGATACCTCACTCGACCCCATCGGTCCATTAGGGGCTCCCCTAGATGCCAAAACGTCTATTTTCATACCCTTCGGCCGCCGCGTATGCGCAGAAGGCCGATATGTCAACCCCACACCCAGCCCATTAGATGCCCCTTCACCTAAGCTTCAATTTGATACCTCACTCGACCCCACTCCCCCAAAAAAAAAAATTTTTTTTGCTCTTCCACCAATCCTCCCCCCCTCCCCCCGTTACCCCTTTTTTCAAACCCTTTTTTAATTGTAAAAAAAACATAGAAAATGAAAAAGATTTTTTTTGGCTCCATGAATCTTTTTTTCCTTTTTTTTAAAATAAAAAAAAATTGTTTGGCTCTTCCACCAACCTT